>JAADXQ010000695.1:0-10113 GCA_023337915.1 Pythium angustatum | reverse complement strand
AGAGTCAGCGGCCCGGCGCAAGCGTTGGTCACTCCATATGCAGCAACCAGCAAGTGCGGCGTCACCTTTGCTGGTGAGAAGACGGAGACATCGCTCCACGTACAGGAGCGTTCTCTTTTTCTCTCGCTCTGTCGATCGGCGGCCGAGTAGTAGCTGGCACTCCACACTTTGCGAGGCACGTCGAACAGGAGACCACACTCATTAAATAAGATGGTCCAGCTCGCTTACGGCATCCTCGTCGCGGTACTGGCTACGGCCGTGAAGCCGACACAGGCGACGTCCGTGTCGATCAAGAATCTGTGCACGTACCCGATCAATCTCTACGACAACCGCGCCGTCGCGGCGCTCGCGCCCGGGGCCGAGACCTCGCGTGCCCTCGCGAACGGTTTTGTCGGCATGTTCCGCCATGGCACGAGCGACCAAGCCACTCGTACGTTTCTCCTGCCACTGCCATGATATGATATGGCTTGGTATTAACACGTGCATCTCTCTCTCTCTCTCTCTCTGTAGTGGGCGAGATCTCGGTCGACGCCGGCACAGGGCGTGCGTGGTACGATATCAGCATCATTCCACCGGGGCCCGGCACGTGCGGCAGTTTGGGCGCGTGCAAGACACTCACCGGCAAAGTCGGGTTCAACGTTGCAATGCAGATCGTACCGCAAACGAACGTTGGTAGCGGTACGTGCCAGGCCGTGACCTGCATGACCGACGGCTGCAGCGACGCGTACCAGTACCCGGCCGACGATACCAAGACCCACAACTGCCCGCCAGGGACGGACTTTGCGCTCACGTTCTGCCCCGGTGGCACCGGCGGCACTACGCCCGCGCCAACGCCAGCGCCGACACCAGCACCAACACCAGCACCGGCGCCTCCATCGACGGATCCACCGACGGTACCGCCCACGTCGCCTCTCGTAGTATTGACGGTAGGGAGTGGAAGCGCGAACGGCTCGCGTAGTGACGCTGGTGACGAGGCAAGCGCCGGGAGTCTCGTTGCAGCCGAGAACGAAGACGCGGTCGTGGACTTTGGGGCCACGACCACGGAGCAACCGACAATAACGGCGAGCGACGTGGTCGCGGCCCCGACTACTGATGAAGGCACCACAGTCCAGGCGAACACGCAGTCGTCCCAAGGCGAGTTGAGCAGTGCTGGTCTCGTGGTCGCAGCAGTCGTCGGCGCGGTTGCCATGGTCGCAGCCGCAGTAATCATCGTCATTCGCAAGAAGAAACGTGCGCTCGAGCAGCTCGAGCAGAAGAGTCCGATGGCACGGACGCCCGTGGGAACCAACGACCACGCACTCGCCAACTACCGCTCCGACGGTGTGAGCCAGCTATAGAAGAAGAAGAAGAAGCAAAGCAGAGGAGTCGTGCCTGATATTAGAAAGGCACTCGATCCGAGTGGGAGATCGACAAGATGTGAGCGAGAATCGATGGTTGTTTTGTTTTTTTCTTGAATTGGAACGTGATATTCGCAATAATCCGAGCCGACCCGCCACGTGCGACTCGTCGCATCTGCTTCTCTTTTGTCCTAGAAATCTCCAGTATGGCAGACGTCACCGAGCGACCCAATACAGAGGGAGCTGACAGCGACGCGGCGCGGTCGCTCTCGGTCGAGATCGTGCAGAAGCACCTCGGCGTGTTGGGCAAGAATCCGTTCACGATCGCGTTCGTGTACACGACCGCAACGCTCTGCGGTCTCCACCTCACGGCCCTCGATGCGATCGGCGAGTTCCGCAACCTTCAGGTACGTGTTTCTGGCGACGACCGCCGTCCTGACTTGTCGTCTCACGGTCTCCGATATTCAACACTACATCACAGCACGTGGTCTGCTCAACAAACCTCTTGCGGTCGCTCGTGCCGCTGCGCAACCTCCGACACCTGCTCTCGGTCGACGCGTCGCACAACCAGCTCACGCAGGCGCTCGACTACGACGTCCCGATCTGCACGCCCGAGCACGCGTGGGTCGACGGCGGAGAGTGGATTGGCTCGCTGCTGCGACGCGCCGACCTCTCGTACAACTGCATCACCAGCATCCGGACGCTCAGCACCTCGCACCCGTTTCTCCAGGAGCTCAACCTCGCGCACAATGGCATTCGCGAAGTGCGTGGGATCTCGGCACTGCGCTTTTTGCGTGTGCTCGATCTCTCGCACAACCGGCTCGTCAGCACAAAAGGACTCGTGCCGCCCGGGTTCTTTGAGATGTCCGACCAGCAGCGCGACGAGACGCCGCACCTCGAGGCGCTGGAAGTGCTTCGTCTGAGCCACAACCACATGACCAGCATCGACGAGGTCGTCGGGTTGCCGCGGCTGCTCGAGCTCGACGTCGCCCACAACAAACTCACGACTGTGGGCTGCTTAGAGGTGCGTCCATGGTCGTTTGTAGATGCCTTGGAGTTGTCAGTCGCTCATCACATGGTTCTCTATTAGCACTGCTACCGCCTGCAAAAGCTCAACGCGTCACACAACGAACTACGGTCCGTGAACGACATCAACTGCTTGCTCCCGCTGCCATTTCTACAGACGCTCGAGCTCGTCGGGTGTCCGTTTGTTGCACAGGAGCCATCGCAAGTGTTCTACCGTGCGCGCGTACTGCGCCGCCTGCAGCAGCTCGCGGAACTCGACGGCGAAGACGTCACGGCCAAAGAAAAGATCAAGGCGCTGGCGATGCACGGCAGCGAGATCGCGTCGCGGAAAGACGTGCTCGCCAAGTTTCTCCCGTCCGAGGACTTTGTGAATTTCTTGTACGTTCAGTCAGCGGTGTGACGTACGTGCGGATGACTAGTACGCTGACATGACCATGCGTGTGTGTGTCTACAATATCGTTAGACCGCCTCTGGACTTTGACGAAGACATGGAGCTCGTGCAGTTCTACGAAGCCCGCTTCGGCTCGGATCAAGACGGTCCAGAGAACAGCGGCGACGGCGCGGAAGAATGAGATACACGAGTGTCAAGACAAGCACTCCGCAATGCAGCTGCCGTGGTGCAATGTATCTACTGCATGTATTCGTACCGTACATGTCGTAGATGGAGTGTTCGCCACTATTAGGGGTGCGAACGGTTCGCTGCGAACTGGCCAACCCACGCACTCGACTGGCCCGTTCTGACGGTCAGCCGACTCATCCCAGTGAGCTAATGGAATCAAATGGAGCCACAGGTGCAGCGTGCTCCAGTCGATTCCTCCCTCTGACCGTCACGCACGAATGAGATACTAGTGACCTGTTCTGCCCAGGCAAGATTTCAGACAGGTTCACATGGATCCAATCCATCCAAGCTCAACGTCCGTGTCTCGTCTCGACTCAGATATCTGGGCACTCCCTAGTCGATCGGTAGGCGTCATCGGATACCGATCAGATAATGTACCCATCTCTCCTTCCACCTGAGTCTGATGCGATTGCATGCCCAGTTGGGGTGCGCTGGAACTGGAACGTTCTTGACTCTTTCGAACTCTCGCTGTGGCATCGCGTGACAGGGCGCACGCTGGACTGTTCCCAGCAGCAGCAGCAGTGAGCGCGTCTCTACAGATCGGCCCCGCACGACAGTCTAACACTGTATGCAAGTATTCATACGGTACTGTACACGGCTTATTCCTGCCGTTTTCCTTTCGACCTTCTTAGCCCTCGTGGCCAGTCAAGTTGCCCGCCGACCGTTCGTCGCCGTTCGACGAGTTTGTTCAGGAAGTTTCCCGGCTTTTCGTACTGCCGTACCCACGAAGGGTATCAGATACGGCACAGGTGGGTAATCCGCCGCAGTGGTCACTGGAAGAGAGTCGCCCCTACAAGTTGACACGAAGTTGTCGGGGCGATTGCATCCCAAGCTGCGTTGGTGTCTACCGTATGAACGCATCGACCAGCGGTGCCGCTACAGTATCGATGCCGGTGCACTGGGCTCAGTGGACAGCTCTCCTTCTCTGTGTTTTCGTGACGGTGAAGCCATTTCGTGCGAGTGCCACTCTCCCACATTTTTGAACTGAGCTTTTCGACGCATTCGATCGATGCCCATTGGTTGATCTCCCGAAAAGATCAGATCCAGGCACTGGATCCACAACTGGAGCGGTCGTCCACTTAGTGAACGTAAGAGTGGACGGACCAGCGGACGAGTGTCCGCCGGAGCGGAGGAAGCTCTATGGAAAAAAGCACAGCAACCCCTTGGGGAAGCCGCTGTAGGTACCGTACCGTAGCAAAAAATGAACTTTCAGAGGGCCGCAACGAGTCTCTTCACAACACAAGACCCCGTCATCGAAGGCCTGCTGGCCACAGCGAGTCGGCGAGATTCCTTGTTGAGCAAGCGGTCGGGCCGTTATATTTTTCCAAGCGGTCGTGAGTCCAGCGCGCGTTGCTCGCTGGCTCCACCACGACAACCCACCCAGTCGCGGCGTTGCACACGGCACGAGAAGCTCGCCATTCGCCAAGTCGACGACACGCGAGTGCCATCGCATCGCACGTCGCGTCCGGGAACCTTCCGCGCCGTTGTTATTCTAGTATCGCGTCGGCAGTTGCGGCCGCAGCTCGTGTGGGAATACAGTGTCATCCAGCGACCGGCAGCTACGATAGGAGGCGAAGCGCACTGGACGCCACCGCTGCATTCATCAAGACTCGCGTGCGCATTGTGGTCGGAGCTTGTTCTCTCTCTCTCTCTCTCTTTCATCTCACACACACGATCGACGCACGACGCGTCCATCGATCGCAACGACACTGTCAACGCCGCTTGACGGTCTCGTCGCTCGGCATTCTTTCATTTCGGCAAACCAAACGTGCATGCCCACGTACACATACGCGCTATGGATCTTCACCGTTTCCGACGGAATCCGTCGGGTCTCGAGCCACGCGTGAGCGCACCGATGCCGCTGGTCTCGTCGTCATCGTCGTCGCAGTCTTCTCCGTCGGTCGTCCCTGTCTCGCCACCGACGCCGCCTGCCCGTGCCTCCACGTCGTCACGCTCAAGCCTTCGTCGAAGCGAGCGCCTCTCGTCGCCCTTGTACGCTCCTGACCGCAGCCACGCCGTGTACAGCCCCCAGGCGTTCCACCGCCTCTCGACACCGACACAGCACTTACTACCGTCGCCGGTCGCGCACCACGCACCCGAGCCCAACGCATCGTCGCCGCTGTCCATGTTCTCGCTCTTCTCGCGCGTCCAGTCGCCGTTCCGACCCCACGACGATTACATTACCGAAGTCGACGAAGCCAGCGGCCATACACGGAACACGCACGGCCGGCAATACAGCAGTGTCATGGGCAGCCCAGCAAACGCCGGCGGCTCCTCGCCACACAAGCTTACGGACGGATCAGCACACCACGGACGCCGCCACAATACGCTTGACAGTCGGCGGCGCAGCTCGATGCAGTACTCTGTCGGTGGTACGCCGTCGCGGCTCTCGGCCAAGTGGGAACACAAGCCGTGGTACACCTTGGGCTTTGGCTGGCGCCCCCGCAAGTCACAGCTACGACGAGTGCTCTTCTGGTGCGGGGCCGTGGGGCTCTTTCTCTTCTGCTTCAGTCTCGTGTTCGTCCTGCCGACCGACCTCCAGCGCCTGGCGCCGGTCGTGATCGGCTCGCTCCTGAGCTTCATCTCGGCGCTCACGATTCTCGTGTCGTTCTTGCTGCAGCCGCAGACCCGGCGGTACCCGAACGAACTACTGGTGTACGTGGCCATGTGCGAGTTTGGACTGGCGGTCTTAGCGCTCGCGCGGGTCATGACGTTTTGCTCCGACACGAGCTACAACTGCAAAGCGCTCGCCATGCGGGCCTGTAGTGCTGCCACGTTTCTCGAGATGGCGCTGCTGCTCGCGTCGGTCGGGTGGTTTGGCTGTGCGATCCTCCACCTCTTTGTCTCGGTCTCGAATCCGTTTGCCAACTACAAGAGCCAGCTCAAGCGGTACCACCTCACGGTCTGGGGCTGCTCGATCGTGGTCTCGGTCGTCGTGCCGCTCGTGGTCTTTTCCAGTGGCTCGCAAGCACGCTTCGCCATGAGCAGCGTCGAGATCTGCCGCGCCGTCGGGCTCAACTTTCCGCTGCTCCCGGCGTTTGCCGACGACGCCCAACGTGACGTACGCATTGGACAGTGGCAGACGCTCAACATGGAGTTCTGGGGCACGCTCTTTGCGCTCGTTGTGCTGCTGGTGATTGCGGCGCAGTTTATCCTCGCGCTCGGCTGGTGGCGCTCGAACAGCGGCACGGTCATTGCGCTCAAGGCCCGACGCCGCATGATGAAGCGCATGACGACCTACGTCCACACACTCAACGCGACGTGGCTCCTGATCCTCGTGGTCTTCTTCACGTACCGCTCGAATCCCGGAGCGCTGCGCCACCTCGCCGAGATCAGCTTGGCGGCGGCCGAGAACGCACCAGCGTTTATGGCCGTCGACATGAACGCCCTCGATGCGTTCTTCCATTTTATCCTCGCGGCGAAAGGCTACTTTACGTGCGTGGTTTGGCTCGCCGTGAACAAACACTGCTGTGCGGTCGGACGTCCGATGCTGTGCAAGGATCCGTTTGCGTCGCGTCGCGGCTCGACCAGCGGGGCGAGCTACAGCAGTGACGACGACGACGACGACAGCGACCAAGAGGCAGCAGCGGTCGCGAATCCGTTTAGCCTCGCGAGTCTTGGTGCGCGTCGTACCCACGGCGCCCACGCATCGTCGTCACAGAGCCTCCCGACCGCGAGCTCGAGCCGCCCGTCGGGGTACACACCGACATCACTATCAGTAGCGACCGTCGTGCACGCCTCGGCCATCAGTGCGTCGGCCTCGATGCCGGCATCGGCGTCGACGTCGTTTGCGTCGCAGAACAACGAGACGCTCCAGCGCGAGATCATTTACTACACGGTCTGTGGTATCACCAAGTCGATCCTCAAGTCGTCGCAGCACGCCGATGCCGATGTGTTTTTTCAGCAGCTCATGGTCGGTGCCGACCGCGAGTCGTCGCTGCTGAACCTCACGCCCCAGTCCGACGGGCGCCACGGGACGCTGTCGCCGCGTGCGTACTGCCACGTGGGTCGCTACGACCACGGCCACCACTACCGCCACGAGCAGAGTTTGAGTCTCACGTCGACGGTCGGGGCCGACGCGAGCTTCACGTCGTCGGTCGGTCCGAACGGGGCGCCGTTCACGGCAACGTCGTCGCTTCACGCTGTCCGCGAAGGCGCCGGGTCCGCCAGTAGCCGTGACGACGCCAAGGAGAGTGGGTACCCTCCTCACACCAGCGGCTACAGCTTCACGAGCTCGACGTCCATGTCCATGCACAGTCGTCCGCCGGCCCAGCGGTTCTCCATGTACCCTGTCTCGCACGTCCCGTTCGAGCTCTTTGAAAGCGAGATCGAGCTCCAGAGCCACCGGTCGTCCGAAGCGTCATTGAGCTTGTCGCCAATCTTTGCCAACTTGCGACGCACGGCCCACGCGTTGTACGGGAGCAACCCCAAGGGCGGCAGTGCGACTGCTGCTGGTGCCGCTGCTGGTACAGGTGCCGCTGGCTCGACGGTTGAGAACCCACGGCCCAAGATGTTCATCGACTACGCCCCGACCGAGTTCCGTGCGATCCGCAAAGCCTTTGGGCTCTCGGACGAATCGTACTTAGCGAGCTTTCGATCGACCGCCAAAGAACGCGTGAGTGCCGGTTCGAGCGGGGCGTTCATGTTCTTCTCAGGCGACAATGCACTGATTGTCAAGTCCATGAAGGAAAAAGAGTGCCGCAAGCTCGTCAAGATGATCCCAGCGTACGCCGACTACGTCACGAGCCATGCCACGTCGCGGATCATTCGGTTCTTTGGGTGCCACCGCATTCGCCTCTATGGCCGCAACTTTTACTTTGTGGTCATGTCGAACGTGCTCCACAGCACGGTGCACACGCCAACGATCACGGAAAAGTACGACGTCAAAGGCTCGTGGATCGACCGCCAAGCCAAACTCCCACAACCCGGCGATCTCGTCACGTGCTCCGAATGCAATGCGACCTATGCGTACGGCCGCGGTGATGCCTCGACGACCTTTCCGTTCCACGTCCACCGACCCGACACGGTGCTCAAGGATCTCGACTTGACGCGGCCATTGTTCTTGGGGCGTCGGGTCGCCCGCGAGCTCTACGAACAACTTGCCATGGACTGCGAGTTCCTGAATGCCATGGGCATCATGGACTACTCGCTGTTGGTCGGTGTGCACAAGTGCAGCCACCCGGAGCAGCCCTGGCGACCCGACTTTATGTCCAACACGTCGTTCCTCGCCGGCAACAGCGGCGACCTTCGCGAAGACGAGAGTTGCAGCAGCGACTCGGAGAGCGACGAGGGCGGTCGTGGCCATGGTCATGGCCATGGCCATGGCACGCATGGCACGCGTGGCTGTGGCATGCACTTGGAGCCGATCCCCGAGGACAGTGACGACCCCGAAGAAGTCTACTTTGTCGGCATCATCGACATTCTCCAAGAGTGGAACTGGGAGAAACAGCTCGAGAAAGTCGGCAAGACCTTGATCGGCAAGTCGTCCAATGGCATCTCGGCCGTGGCGCCCGACGCGTACTGTCAACGCTTCAAAGCCCGCATGGCACAGGTCTTGCGGCTCGTGCGCGACGACGCACTGGACGACGCACACGACACGAAGCGGCTCGTGAAGCAGCCGTCGTTGCACCCGTCGGCGTCAGCGAGTGGCGACCTCGAGCACCTCGAGTTCCAACTCCGCGACAGCACGCCCCACGGACACGTCCAAGAGGAGGACGAGGACGAAGAGGATGGTGATGATGAGGCCGTGGACGTCGTGCGGGACTCGGCACTGGACGAAGCAATTGCGTTCGAACACGAAGCCATCGCCGTGTCGGTTGACCTGGAACACGGACGCGTCTCACAGCGGCTCTGAGGGAGAAGATGAGACGTGGTCGTTCTCGGTGGTCGGAGGAGGGATCGGAACGCCGATCTTTCGTGGGTGTGGTTTCCTGCTTTTTTCTGTGTGGCGCCATATTTTTTCATTTCGGGATAATTCACGATAGCTAACGAAAACAATATAAAACGTATTTATTGAGGATATTCTCTGAGATATCAAAAGCAGGTGCTGACACGAGCAAATAGACCCAACAAAGTTGGGACAGTATACCTGGTTCTGTGATAAAATACTCTGTTTCACCAAGTTTTGGTAGAACACGGGACGGATTGCCAGACATGGCTACACTTCTGGCTTCCCCAGCCGCGGCCGACACTGCGGTTATCGCAGCGGGTCTTGCCCTTGCGCCTCTACAGTCTCTTTCGCCTCATCTGGTCTGTTCGCATTGTTCACCACCAGCTCTACAACAGTCGGAATATCCACAGAACAGTGTGCAGTACTCGTCCACCCACAGTACAGGACCCCAGTGCCGCCTTGCGATTCGGAATCGCGTGGCGTTCAGACGGTCGGCCATCTGGTCGGGTGACCCTAGACCACGGTCTATCCGCGGTTTTGTTGAGGAGAGCTGGTGGGCGCCTCCTCTCCCCCGCGCGATGGACACGTCCCGTCCACTTGCTCCCCTGCAACGAATGGGCGGCACTGTCACTATGAAGGGATCCACCCGACCGGCTGGGGCCGCCTGTCACTCCCACGCTGGCGCCACGCGACCACCTTCTGCACCATTCAGTCCATTCGATTCGATCCGCCCGAGTCGGGAAGCGCTTCTACAGTACGCATCGCGTTGTGGGTTTCTCCTTTTGTGTCAGGTGGCCTGCTCGAAAGCTTTGGCTTACGTTAGGTCTTGGCCGTGGAGTCAGTCCACTCGGTCGAGCCGCTGCAGCTTTTCCGCTGCTCGCCTGTCGATGGCTCTGGTCATTTCCCAAGCTCCGCTCGATCGCTCCTTTGCCTCGACCTGATTCATAGCCATGGTGTTTAAACGCTTTGCTTCCGCGACGGCGCTGCTGTTGGCCGTGTCCACGACGACCGTGCGCGCGACGCCGGTCACGATCCTCAACAAGTGCACGTTCACGGTCGACCTCTGGGACAACAAGGATTTGGTGCCGCTTGCGCCGGGCGCCACGACGTTCCGCGACTTGCCTCCTGGCTGGCACGGCATGTTCCGTCACGGCAAGAACCCGCAGGCCACGCGTACGTCTTGACTCTCTCTCTATGTCGCGTTGTCCTTGCCGTCTCAACGTGGTGGTCTAACTGGTTGT
>JAADXQ010000694.1:0-10144 GCA_023337915.1 Pythium angustatum | reverse complement strand
TGTGTCCGGTACTACGAGAGCTCACCCAACTTGGCACACCAAACACCACACTCACCGACACAAACACACCCCACCACTCGACCGACTGTACTGAAGGACCACCGCGACACAAGTCGAGACCCACTCACATCGTCTTCGGATACGCCTCGATACATGACCAAACCAACAGCGGCTCGCCAAACGTGTGTCCGGTACTACGAGAGCTCACCCAACTTGGCACACCAAACGCCACACTGACACCCTTGTCCAAGTGACGGAGCCCGATTCGTGCTGAAGATCAAGAGACGGCTGATTGGGCTAAGTATTCTGTTTGTGCACGACACTGTTACCGCTGCTGTTCCCAGACCAACGATTTTTGAACACCAGCCATGAGCTGTTCTGAGCAAGCTCATATCGTTCCGGAGTCCAAGCGTGGACAATGACGAGATCGTAGCCACCATCGCCGCCGTTGTTGCTGCCTGCGTCAGCGCCTCCGTAGAGGCAACGGACCAACGAGCTTTTCGGCAGCCGTCTACCGAGCAGTCGACGTCCGCTACTTCGGTGTTTGACGATGCGCTAGCCGCGTTCTCTACGGGTTGGTTTAGAAAGAAACTGCGCTGTGAACAGAGCTATTTTCTCCAAATCTACAAGCTAGTAGCGAACAGCTCTGTGAAAAACCTGCCCCGAACAGCAAACACAAGCTAGACAAACGCCTTGCACTCACGATGCTATACTTGGCTCAGGGAGGCACGGAGGACAGTGCAGCGTCTACGTTGGGCATCTCCCGTAGTCGCGCAGTCGACTACATCAATGAGATCATTGACACGCACTGTGTGGTGGGGACAAGCGTCGTTCGCATGCCAACTACCGGTGAGCTCGTCGCTGTGGAAGCTGAGTTCCAAGCAATCGCCGGATTCCTGGGTGTAGTGGGTGCCATCGATAACACCCTCATCCGTATCCCTCGATCTCATGACTATGAGGGCTGGTACTCAAGATAAAACTACCCAGCTCTCAATGAACAAGCCGTCGTCGACGTGAGAGGCCCTTTTCGCTCAATCTCGATTTGTGCAGGTCCACAAACGACCAACCGGTATGGAACGGATCAGGACTACGAAAACGGTGAGAAAATGCTGTGTTGTTATCTTATTTCTCGTCGCTGCATTTATTTACAATATGTTTCTGTGACTAGGCTGAACCAGCATGTCCCATCAGGCAAACACTTCATTGGCGATGCCGGCTATAAGATTTGGCGACACCTTCTCACGCCATACTCCGAGGGAGGGCAGAGCGAGATGCACAGAAGCGTCGCTACAATCGCGTCCATTCTCGGACGCGAATGATCGCAGAATGCGCGTTTGGGTGTCCTTCTTGGAAAGTTCGAGCTCAAGACTAAGGAGCGCCGCTGCAAGCTCATCAAGACTTGTGTTGTACTGCACAATCTACTGCTCATGCTCAACGACACCTGCCAAGCCGACGGCGTCGACCCGCTACTGCAAAATGCCGTTGCTGTCGAAGACGACCACACCTTCGAATCCCAGATCTCACACCTGCAAGGACAAGCAAAACGAGACGCCCGGCAGCAGCTTTTGCTGGTAGATTCGTTCAATGAGCACGGTGCGTTGTTTCTATCTGTTGATTGTATTTATTGCTGTATTGGCACATCAAGCGTACAGTACTAAAAGTAAGCTTTAGAAATGGAAGACAGTATTTCTATTCACCCTAGTTAATCTCTCTGGCTCAAAGGCTTCTTCTAGCTGGAGCAGCTGGAAGCGGCGGTTCTCTTCGTGCTGCTGCTGCAGAATGTTGGCGAGGATACGCGTCGATTCGGCGGTGGGGCCTCGTTGCGCGAGGGACGAGGCAATCGACTGCAGTCCCGACTCCATCGCATTGGCTAGTTGAGCTATAGGAGGGGTCGAGCGGCGCTGTTTTGGTTCTGGTGGTCTTTGTCTGGCTTGGCCTCGTCCTCAGACCCAAGTTCTTCTGCATCCATATCAGTATCCAGAAAGGCATCGCCACTCGTGCTCACTCGCCCACCAAAAGCATCGTTTAGGCTGCCCCACAGCTCTTCGTCCATCGGTGACTCACGAGCAGCGTTGCTCGTTGTCGCCAAGGCGCGCTTCTCTTGTTGGTAGCTGCTCTTTAGCTTTCTGTATTTGTCAGCAATCTGATGTTTGGCATTGAGAATCCAATCCGTTGCGCGTACAGCGGTGTGTTACAGTACCTGTTCCCCACGAAGCGCGATGCCCAGCCCATTAACAGCAAGCTGGCAATGTGCTGCCACACAATCTGGAAGCTCAATATTCGCTTGAAGTTCGTGGCTCAAGGCATGATCCCATTCGTAGAAGGACGCGAGCGATTTGACGACATCGACACGAATGCGAAGAAGCGCTGCTGGGACACCAAGAACCGCAGGGCGAACCTGTACATGGTCGACTCGTTGGACGAGAATCTTGCTCTCCGGCTCAAGAACGCGATTGAGACGGGCGCTACGGCGAAGCTCTACGCTGCAATCTTGGCGAAAGTGGATGGGATGCCACCCCGCAACCGACTCGACATTGAACAAGAGCTGCTCAAGCATGAGCTGAGAGGAGACGAGCGCATGGAAGACTACAAGACTACATCAATTACATGGTCAAGCACACAGTGGAGCTGGAGAAGGCCGGAGGACCCATTGACGATGAGAAGTTGGGTGAGGTCCTGCTCACTCGTGCAGCGAAGTTGTACCCAGATGTCGGAAATGAGTTCGCGCGCATGAAGTCAATGAACCCTGGTGCGAAGCTGTCGCTCTCTCAGGTCAAGTACCGGCTGTTCCAAGCAGAAAGAATGGCGTTGAACGCGGGCCAACGCCGGGGCGGAGGTCGAGCTGTACGAGTGAACAACGTCGAGTACCGTGGCGGCGACCACAGACTAGGCATTCGACAGACGACGAGCGACAATGGAGATGCGATTCAAGCGGCGATGCGCCGGAGCCCGTGTCGTGCATGCAGTGGCCGAGGCCATTGGCTGCGTGACTGTCTGAACCCGCTTTTGGCCAACGAAAGAAGCGACGGCAACGGCGGTCGGGGCGGCGGACCCAATAATCAACGCAGTCGCGGCGGACGTGGTGGCCGTCATCAAGGAAACGGACGAGGCGGCGGTCGTAATGGCGGACGCGGCGACCGACCGTCGCACTACGGTAATGGCAACAACAACAACAACCAAGGTGGGAACCAATGTGAAGTCGTGTTGATGGTACTCAACGCTGAAGACGGCAGCGACCACGGAGACGACATTGTGGAGCGGAAGCTCGACACGGGCAGTCAAGTCCACATGTGTGGTGGGCGCGATTGCTTCACGACAATCGAGACAGTCAAGGAACTCGACCTGGTGATGATGAGTGGCGCCAAGCAGACAGTGTGGGAGAACGGCGGCGTGGTCATCATGGTTCCAGACGAGCGAGGGGGGGCTTACCGGCGTTGTATCCTGTTACTTGGGCGATAAGAGGCGAATTCTCAACTGACTGTTTGGTTTTCTCTGTCCTATGTTCTGTTGCTTCCTACGCTGTCTGTGTGGCCGATGGCCTGCTGGCTGTCTTGGTACCGCGGGCGCAAAGAAACGTGCACCGAGGGAATCCTCCGGAGGTTCCGTCAGCCAGGCGGTTTCCCGCACCACGTCATGGACTCATCCGGCCTGGATTCCGGAGCAGCTGCTTGTCTGACCAGTGAGGGCACACCTCAGTCAACACCTCCCCCACAAGCGCTGCTCCCGGATCGTCACCCGGAAGTTGCGGCGACCTCGTTGGTCCAATGCCACAAAGCGCGCGCTTGTGGGCGAGCTCGTTTCGACTCAGTGCCTTCGTCAGCAAGTCCGCCGGGTTCTCGTGCGTGGGGACATACTCCAGCGCCACGAACCCGGTCTTCCACGCCTCCTTGAGGCAGTGAAAGCGGATGTCGACTGCTTTCTGCGCCCCGCTCGTTCCTTCTTTCTTGATCCTCTTGATCGCAGGCTAGTTGTCGACCTGCAGCGTCAGCGCTACCTTAGCCGTGGCGTCGTTCGCTGACAGGATCTCGAGAACGACTAACTTGACCCACTCTGCCTGTTGCAGGCCATCGCTTGCCGCAATGAACTCGGCGGTCGTACTCGATAGCGCGACAACCGACTGCTTGCTCGAGCCCCAGTGGACGGGGCAGCCGAAAACGAACGTCACGAAGCCCGACACTGACTTTCTGTCCTGGACATCGTTGGCCCAGTCTGCGTCTGTCGCCACGCGCATGCCTTCCTCGCTGGCCTGTAGCGTGAGCTCGAGCTTGCTGGTCTTTCGCAGATACCTCAGAAGGTACTTGGCCGCATGCCACGCTTCTCGTCTTGGTTGGGAGCAGTGGCGTGCGAGCTGGTTGGCTGCAAACGCTAGATCTGGCCTAGTGACGCGTGCGAGATAGAGTAGACAGCCGACGACTTGTCGGTACGGCTTGCCCCTCATCTCACGTATCTCGTCGGCGTCCGGTTCATCGACGAGGCAATCGAGTCATGTGCGTGGGACCATGGGTGTGTACTGCTCCTTGTGCTTCGCGTCGTTCATTGCGAGCGGTACAGTAGTTCCTCAATGTACTGTTCCTGCGATAGGTGGATCGCGTTGCCTTTGCAACGGCGTTGCATACCCAGGAACTGACGCGGTTCACCGAGATCCTTCACTTGGTACTGGATACTGAGCGAGACCATGAGATGGAGCACGTGTTCTTCGTTTTCATGCGCCACCAGCAAGTCGTCAACGTACAGGCACACCAGTAGCGGCTTGCCGTCCACCGTCTTCACGTAGAGGTATGCGTCGCCTGTGGTGGGTCGCAGGCCGTACCTCCGCAGGAACCCGTCGATCTCGTGATGCCACTGGCGCCCTGCCTGGCGCAGCCCGTACAGTGCTTTCTTCAGGCGCCAAACCTTGTTCTCGTGTCCGACATTTTCAAAACCTTTGACTTGTTTCACATACACCGTCTCGTCCAGAGGGGCCTTCAGATAGGCAGCGGGCACGTCCCCTTGCCTCATGACCATGCCGTACTTGGCCACAAAGGCAAGAAAGATCTTCACACACACCAGGTCAATGACCGGCGCGTGCGTTTCAATGAAGTCGAGTAGGTACACCTGGCGATCTCCTCGTGCACATACTCGCGCTTTGAACTTCTCGATCATACCGTCGGGCGTTAGCTTCAGTCGGAACTGGACGGTGTTGTCGAGCGCGCGGGCATTTCTCGGAAGTACGACCAGCTCGAACGTGTCATTTGCCTCGAGCGCTGCGATCTCGATCCGTATCGCTCGCTCCCACTCGGCTTTCTGTGGCGACCGAAGGACTACAGCAATACTCATTGGTTCTCTGATCACGTCTGCAAGACACAAGAAATCGGCGGTGATTTCTTTTGCCAAAAGCCTTTCCGAGCGACGTCTGTCCGTGAGTGCGCTCGTGCCGTTCAGCGCTTCGACTGCTTCTCGTGAAAAGTGTGTGCTGCGTACGATCTCGTTGACTAGTTCGGTCTCTGCAGGTGTGCGACGAACGGTTTGAGTCGGTGCGTCGGGATCTTCGATTTTCGCGTTGATCGTCTCGTCCGTGAGACGCTCGTACCCATCTTCCCCTCCCCCATCTGCCGGCGGCGGCGCGGTGCCGTCGTCAGGCAGAACAACATCGTCGTAAAGCATGCGGTCGAGCGCGAGAACGCCCGCACTTTCGCGTACGCGCTGGGTGTCGCCGGGTACGTACACGCGATAGCCTTTGATCGTCTCGTTCATGCCGATGAACGCACCTAGCTCGCCCGGCCCGTCGAATCGAAAACGCTTCCGGCGTACAGGCTCAGGCACGCGAATTACGACGGACTGGCCAAACACTGGGGTCTTGCGTAGTGTAGGCCGCTCCGCAAATAGACGTTCGTGCGGTGTCACCGGGGCGCCGTGCCGTGGGAGGCGATTGAGGATGTACGCCGCGTGGCGTAGTGCTTCGAGCCACAGGTAGTGTGGGAGCTTCGACCCGAGCAGCATCGCACAAGCCATCTCAGTGACTGTTCGGATCGCTCGCTCTGCCACTCCGCTTTGACTCGAGCGGTACCGCACCGATCGCTGGTGGCGCAGACCGTGCTGGGCGATGAGCTCGCGAAAGTCTTGAGTGCGGAACTCGCCGCCGCCGTCGGTGCGAATGACCTGCAACCCGTTCGGTGGCACAGCAGACTGTCGCTCGATGAAGGTCACAAAGTCTTGAATACGTTGGTCCGCTTCGTCCTTGGTCTTGAGCCCATACACTTGAATGTACCCGCGGTACACAGCCACCATGAAGTAAGTTGAACCGTCGTAGGCCTTCTCGATCGGACCGGCAAGGTCGACGTGGCACACACGGTCAGCCGCCGCTTGTGAACTCGACCGCTTGCGTGGAGCTGGTGCTCGCTTTTGCAAGAGCACAGTCTAGGCAAGGCGGCGGCTTGGGCCCGGGAGCGACTTTAATGCCGAGCAGCTTCGCCACCGATCGACAAGCACCGTAGCTGAGATGGCCGAAGCGTCGATGCAGGTTCTCCAGCGTTTCGACCCAAGTGGAGATCGCTGCTGCAGCTACGGCATGCCGAGATAAAACACCAGCGGCTGCGGGCGTGACGACCTCGTCGACACCGTCGTGCGGGACGGCTGTGAGCACTGGGCGGCGCGATTTCGCACCAGTTACTGTCCACGATGCACTGTCAAACACGACGTGGTGGCCGGCTTGCACGAGACGGAACACTGACAACAGAGTAATGGATAGACCGGGGACGAGGAACACATTGTGAACAATGAGTTCAGAACGAGTATACTGACCTCCAGTTGTAGGCACGGCGGTGACGAGATGAAGATCGCCGACTGTGCTTATGATCATCGTGCGGCCGTTTGCGACTTGGAACGTTTTTGGAGGGCTGATCTCTCTCGTGTTTCGTAGAAGTCCGCTGTGGCCTGTCAGATGGTACGAAGCACCGGAGTCGATCAAGACTCGGTTTCATCTGACGCCGACACTTCACGCAGAGTCTTCCTTCACAGCCTTGGATACGCCCGCCATGAGCGGTGTGCGCGGCACGGTGTACTCGGGGCAGGATGGGTCCCATGAGATGTGGCCAAAGCCGCCACACGCGCGACATTCCGTGTCGGCCGTCATGTTTTTGGGTTGAATGTAGACGCCGTCCGGTGTCATGCCGCGGAAAGTGCGCTTGCGCTTGCGATCGGCGACGACAGCCATTGCTGGTGCTTTGACTGCTTCTCTGCCACCTGCCAGTTTGGCGCGCTTCGCGACGGGTTGTTGTGCCGACCGCTCTGGCTGCAGTTGCTGCTGTTGGACGCCGTCCGACTTGTCGTACAGGCTCAAGAAGTCGACCGCGTCGGCGAGAGTCGTGAGGGCGGGTACCTTTTTCTGTGCCGCACTCGCCACATAGAAATTCAGCTGCTAGGCCTCGGCAGGTTGAGCCGTCCTGATGAATGCTTCGAGCGCGGCAATAGCGTTCGTCTCGACTTGTCGGCCGCCGGGCAGTGCGTCCGCCATACCCAACAGGCGTTGCGAGTACATCTCGTACGACTCATCGGACTGCCTCGTGGTTGTGCGAATACGATCGCGGAATGCTCCCTCGCCGATTTTGGTCGAATACTTGTTCTCGAGATGATCCAGGCCTGCTTCCACGGTGAGCCTCGGCGTGGACTGCCACAAGTCGTTGAAAACTTCGGCTGTTCATCGGTGAGACACGTCAAGAGGATGCTGCACTTCACGGGTTCGGTCCAACGATAGCCCCCGCGCAGTTGCGCGCCGATGAGTTGGCTGCGAAACTGCTCACGCCAGCGATGAAACCCTGCGTCGATGGCACCAGGTCGAGTGCGTCCGTTAAACTGCTGGATGGTGAAGTGTTTCGGATTCGCGTGGCCACCGATGGGGAGACCAGCAACAATTAGTTCACGATGGTCACGAACGTTGGGATCGGCCGTGCCTCGAGGTTGTGGCTCAGCGGCGTCACCGTCGTTGTCCTCGTCGCCACCACCATCACCGTCGCCGCCACCACCGGCACCGGCACGTCCTGGACGCTGGCCACGTGCCGCGCGACCAACGTCATGACGATCGTCGTGGTCGCTGGGTTCTGGATCGGGCTGAGCTTCGGCGACACGCCGAGCGCCTTGCTGGCGTGCGGTGGGTCGACGTGGCGCAACCTGCCGTTGGCCTCCGACGCGTCGGACTGGACGTCGTTGCGCTCGGGTTGCGGGCACCGTGGAACAGGAGCCGCGGGCGCCCGAGCCGCACCGCGTTGACGCGTGGCCACTGGAGCTGGCGCGGCAGGTGGGACTTGGGCAGCTTGAGCATTCGGGGAACGCGCGGGCGACGCCGTGACGATAGGTCGGGCGGTGCCACTGGCTCGAACGGGCGTAACGGGGGGCGCTCGAGCCGACACTGCTTGAGCGGACGGCGACGCAGAGCTGCGCGTCGTCATCGACATGGAGAGCTTGGAGGGGCTATTAACCTGTTACTTGGGCGATAAGAGGCGAATTCTCAACTGACTGTTTGGTTTTCTCTGTCCTATGTTCTGTTGCTTCCTATGCTGTCCATGTGGCCGATGGCCTGCTGGCTGTCTTGGTACCGCGGGCGCAGAGAAACGTGCACCGAGGGAATCCTCCGGAGGTTCCGTCAGCCAGGCGGTTTCCCGCACCACGTCATGGACTCATCCGGCCTGGATTCCGGAGCAGCTGCTTGTCTGACCAGTGAGGGCACACCTCAGTCAACATATCCTCAACGACGTGTGGTACATGCCAGGGGCACGAGCCAAACTCATCTCACCTGCTTCAAGAACGACAGTTCAAAATGCTTGTGTCGGAAGACCAGAAACGGTGCACGCTCAAGCGCACGAAGACGTCGAAGTTTGACGCAGCGACGATCGAGTTTGACAAGATTGCGGGCATGTAGCATTTACTCCTCACCCAGAGACCGCTACTAGGCGAGCCAGGTGACGTACGGCGTGACGATCGCGGAAAAGGACGCGACGGAGGAGCAAGAGACGAGCAAGGAGACCAAGAGAAGAGCGCGACCAAGAAGGCGAACAAGGCGAAAACATACGTTGAGACGTGGCACCGTCGCTACGACCATGCGGGCGAGTAGGTGACCCTCGACATGGCGGAGAACGAAGTCGTGCAGGGACTAAGGATCAATAAGGACTTGAAGCACTACGAATGTGACCCCTGTGAGATGTCGAAGGCTTGACAGATGACGTATCCACTAAAGACAAAAAGGGCGGATCGGCCACTCCAGCGGCTCCACATGGACGCGGGCCAGATCGGCGAAAGGACTGCAGGGTGAGGAAGCCAGTACTTTCTACTCATTGTGGACGAGTTTTCAAGGCACAAGTGGGCCTTTCTGTTGGCCAAGAAGTCGCAGGCTATCCAACACATCAAGAACTTGATTGCTCGTTTGAACACGGAGTTCAACCATCGTGGGCTCAAGGATCAAGAACTGTTTGCGGATCAAGGACCTAAACTGATCAACTCAGAGCTCCAAGATTTCTGCGATGGTCTCGGCGTCAAGACGGAGACTACGAACGGTTATGCGCCACAAGAGAATGGCATCGTGGAGAAGTGGAACGACGTTGTCGTCACAAGGATTAGGGCCATGTTCGAGATGACCCAGCAGACGTACGGACTCTGGGGGGAGCGTCTGCTCCACGTCATTGATACGCTTATGTGACGGCATCAATAACAGAACGCCGCACGAACTACTCCGCGACTAGAAGTCAGACGTGTCGTGGCTACGCACATCGGGACACGTTGTATTCGTGTGCATCCCAGACGGCAAGCGTCGGCGCAAGCAGAAGCTCAAGGCAAATACAAGGACAGGGCTCCTTCTCGGCTACTCGCAAGACACGAAAGGATACAAGTGGACCGACATCAGGACTGTTGAAGTCGGGACGACGCGGGCGACAACATCCGGTTCAAGGAGAACCTCACCATTTCAGCAGGCTACATGGACAAGGTGCTGGGAAATGCCCACGACGATTACGAAGTGACGCTGCCTGTTGAAGTACCGTACGTGCGCATGCGCATGGACAGTTTGATACGCAAGACTGGTGATGAGCAGCCAGTGGTCACACGTAGTGAGGACGATCTGGAAGGTCCAGCTCGTGCCTTCGACGATTCAGTTTTCGAGGAAGAGGGGGGGGGGGGG
>JAADXQ010000693.1:0-10180 GCA_023337915.1 Pythium angustatum | reverse complement strand
TTTACATAACCTGATTATTAGTTTAGATGGAACCCTCTTTATCCTGATATAACTGATATCGGTAAAACCAAGCAATCTGCTTGGTTTTAGAGATTTGGCTCGGAAAACATTAGGAAATCCTTACATTAGGAATGTATCGGGAAACAAAAGGGTTAAAATTCAATACAGGTCGGCACATTTACGGATCTACGCGACGTTTCTTTGGTGGAGGTGTCACGCTTGTGGTGGGGTCGCTGCTGACAGAGTAGTGACCAGGGTAAGTCAACAAGCTATCGCGGACAAGAATATCTCGAAATGCGGCAGATGAATGTCGAAGAGGGATCCACCATTGGGACACCGCTGCAGCGCGCGACGGCGTGGTACGCGGTGAGCATCTCATGCCAATCCTCCCGCTCCTGCTCAAAACTTGCTTTGCCTGTATTGCAACAGCAGAATCAGTAAAGGTCCGTCGTTTAACGCGAGCGTTTACATACCCGCGATATCATCTCGTCGCTGACGTTGGCATCTGCGTTCACGCTGTTCATCCCGTCAACGACCTCAACAAATTTTAGTTCGGCGATGGAGAGTTACGTCAGCCATGCCGTCACCGGCCGGAGCGCCGTCTGCTGAATGAGCCGAGTCGTGGACCTCTTGACCGTAGCGCACAGATTGCCCGTCGAGAATGCCAGCAGGTGTCTTCGGAAACAACGGGTCAGGTGTTTTGATCATGCGCTCGTCTCGTTCACTCTGGGATATCCCGTGCCAAGCCTTGCGTAGCATCTTTCCCTGCGTTCTTCAGAAAAGCATCATCTTTTCCGACGCACGCCTCACCAGATAATGTGGCGCGCACGCGCACATACTTGCGCGCGTGCACGGAGCCAGCCTCGGCAACGAATACCCAGAAGGCGACATGGGCCCTCATATTGACAGCACGTACAATGGCGGATAGACTTTCAGGTACGCTACTGAGTAGTCAGTGTCACCAGATAGGTAAACAGTCGTAGTCTTTGCTGGACGGCAACTGCAAAGTATGGCAAAGGAAGCCGTTGCGACGGCTGAACACCAATGATATCTGGTCCATGTTTGCCGATACTGTGTAGTTACTCTCACTAGAAAGCTTTTGCATGCGAAATGCGACTGCGAGACTTTATGAGTCTCTGGAAATTTATCTAATGGTTGGGTTTAGGGTACGATTCTGCGAGGAGATTAGACTAAGGAGGTTGGTCTCCTAGAGATGTTATGTGGGCTGGTCCCAAAGGACAGGACTGGGATAGGATGTGTCGTTTTCTACAACCAAGACAGCCACAAGCTCGAGAGTAACAACAAGGACGAATCGCTATCCGTTAAACTCAGCTCTCATGCGTTTTCTGTTGCCAAGCGACAAGGAGGAGAAAGTAAAATAACCGAGGGTGTGGGCATTGATGTGCAGATCGAACACCACCCATGCCTATGAATGGTTCCCCATGGGTCACGTCCTCTGAGGTAATCGACCAATCAAAGACGTCGCCGAAAGGAACAGCCAATCATTGCGCCTGAGGATTCGTTGCATATAGAATCGTCTTCAAAGCAAACATCCAATAGAATTGTCTATTTCTGAAGACAGGCTCCAATTGCAGCATAAGTCGACCAGAACGTCGACCAGAACATGATGAATGAATACGAAACCTCAACAAGGCCCGAAGACGAGGCGTCAGCCTTCAACGGCAAACAATAGAACTGCAATCGATCTGCATTAGTAGATAATCTGGCCGCCCAGAACAGGAATGTATACTCTGACACAGTCAAAAGCTTTCCCGAAGACGCGGCGCTAGCCGCCGACCATAATTAGATTGAAAGGTCAATCCGATTGGTCTGTATTTTCTTATGATCCACTTTGTCCAATCACATGTCACCTACTGCTGTGTAGTCTGAAGAAGAATGGAATGTGAGGTAACGTACCCATCACCAAGTGAGTTCAGAACCAATTCGAACTCACGAGAAGCAGTCATGTATCCAAGCCGAAGTCGTGGCAACGGCCTCATGTTTCGCGTGGTGTGCCAAGCGGCTGCAACGATGGCCAACAAGTGCGGCATACGGGTCATCAAGGCGGCGGTCAAGACTGCACTCAACGCGGTCTGCAACGACCTCGAAGGTGCGATATTCTCAAGCGCGGACTTCACCCAAGACCTGACCGATTGGCTCCGCGCGCTGTTCGAGACACCTGGTCCATGTTAGGTTTTGCACAGGAACGCGGTTGTCTTTTCAACTGCAGGCAGGCACGTTAACGGCGTTGGTTAACCTGCGAGTGCCTCCAGCGCTGCAACTCGCCCTCAACCACAGCCGGCTCAAGACGGCGGGTCACGCGCACGCACGAGCTCGCCTCCACAAACTGAACTGGCGTCCGCACGCCAAGCTGAGACGGTCTCTCGGCCGTATCTCACCGATTGTTCTCTTTCGGGGTCGTTGCCGGTACCTGATGCTACCGCGCGGACGCCACCGCCCGAGCGTACGACGCGAGTACCGACGCTGCAACCGAGAGCTTTCGGTGAGCGAGTCCGACCCCGCGGCGACCCGCGGTACATCTGGCCAGTTCCGCACGACCCCCTTCCGTTCGCCCACAACCCGCATGCAGCATTCGCGCTGCCTGTAGTGCGGGACAGCGGAGGAGTTTTTCTCTTTAAGAGAATTGTGTCGGTCATGGAGTACCCCAACCGCACACGGTTTGTCGAGTTGGAATGGGAGCCAACTCTCGTGCCGTTGCAATACGTTCCACGCTTGGCGCTGAGCCATGTCACCACCCACCAAGTAACTGTTGAGGAGGGGTCCTCAGTGGTCGTGGGTGGGACGGCAATGTTCTCTGTGGAGGGGTCATCGAGACCGTTTCCACACCGCGCCACCAGTACGCTCGTGTGATGTGGGCGAACACACTTGAGCCAATTGCCAACATCGACGCCGCACAGGTTGAGGAGTTCTTGGAAGCCTTTCAGAGGCACGGCCACAGACGCCTCGAATGGTAGTAGGAGGACTCATATAATTAATACACGTTCCCTTTCTCATTTCGGCCTCATGGTGGTTTCCTAGGCTGACCCTCACTGCGTTTATGCCTATGGCACAGTTTCCATAGTCGTAGCTCTTTTGGTTCGCTCGGTATCCGATCGAACACATCGGTTTTTAGGTCAAAGATGGATACTTACTGGGCATGTTGGCTACGGGAGCCACCGGATGGGTTTCAACGCTAGAGGACACGAGATTTAGCTGTTGGGTCTTCTTACTGTTACTATGTTCGTGCCTGTGACACAGTTCCCATAGTCGTAGCTCTTTTTGTTCGCTCGGTTTCCGATCGATCACACACGGATCAGGAGCTTTACCTGTGCAATTGAATGTATTAACCTCAATCGTTTGGGAGAGGTTCAATCCGGCCCAGATAAAATACAGTCTGTTCATCGAGTAATGCGCTATCCCGTGCGAGAACAAGACGAGGGACAGCGACCGGTTTGAGACCGAATCGAGCAAGATTGGACAAGCGGCACGATCGGCGAGCGAGAGGCGGAAGCAGAGCTCGACCAATCGGCTCTCCAGGAAGTTAAAAGTCCCCGAGCCGGGCGACTCAAGCAGCAGCGGCGACCCCAAGTGTGGGGCTTGCGCCTGGGGGAAACCCGGCAAGAACCCGCACAGTCCAGAATCTGCCGAGTCCGGGAGAAGCTGGTCTGTTGTGATAGGAAAACAAAGCGAATTTAACTCGATACGGTAGTGATACTTTTGGTGCTGTGTGCTGCGATCTAAGTGCCTAGGAGGAGCTTAAAGGGCTTGGAGATACACGGCACGGCGAGGTGAGGAGGTGGAGCAAGGAAAGCGTCCGCCTGGCAAGAGACGAGACCAGAGCTCAGCAGGACTACTTTAAGGCGGACAAAGAACGAGTATTCAAGTGGACCACACTGCAAGGCGAAGAACGCGGGTTCTGCGATGACCCACCAGAAGACGGCTCAACAAGTACTTCAGCGTGTGCCTGGCCGACCAACTCTGGCCCATAACTCTCACGCTGGCGGTGGTGCTCAGCCAATAGCTCTGCGTACATCACGGCAAATGTTGACCGCTGTGACCCCTGGAAGAAGGCGGAGGAGACGCTCCAGAGGGAAAAAAACACAACCCAATTTCGTAGCCAACTTCAACCAAGCACACCTCATCAGAACACCAAGTCACAAACTGGGGTACTGACACAAATCGATTGACCTTGATAAAACCATATCCATACTCGAAAAACCAAGCCAATGAATGACTCACATGTAGGGTAGAAATTCAAAATGACAGCCTTCCGGTATGCGGAGTCTTTTTTCACAATAATCTTAGATCTCCTACAAAGAGCAATGGGTTTTAATTTATCGTTAATACCCGGTCTGACACGTGTAGAGACGCGTGGTTCCATTAGAGACATTTTTTCGCTAAAAGGAGAACCATTGTTTTCTCGCGGACGCCAGGACCTCTCACACGAACACGCTACTAGCTCAAGACACAGACAGGCGTTGCGTTCTCATTCTTCACCTTCTCAAGACCATGGCAAGCGACCCAACCACGACTCTCGAGCGCCTAGATCGCCAGCCGCACGACGAGCGCGTAAAGCTCATCGTAAGCTGCGATGCTTTCGGTGAGGCACCTCACCACATGGACGAGAAGTACGACGAGAACGAAGCCCCGTCATGGCGCGCTTCATCAACCACATGCCGAACGGCTCAACTCAGCCCAACCCCGATGAGGACGCTGCGTGCGCTCGCGAACTACTCCGTGACCGAGTTCGACACGTTGTATGCGCTTGTGGGGGATGAGCTCGCCGTTGTGTGGTTTGCAGGTCGCGGTCATCAGAGCACTGTCTTGCCTCGAGACGCACTGTGCTTGACGCCTGTCGTCCTGAAGCACTACAACATGTGGCAGAAGCACGTCGTTGACTTCAACATTGGCCTGCCTTCCCTCGAGAAGGTCGTCCACAAGGTGATCACCCTCATTGAGCCCGTGCTTTACAAGAAACTGGTGAAGCCAGCGAAGATGAGCGAACACTTGGCGGCCGGGTACATGTTTCTTCATTATCCGTACACTCTCTACGCGACCGACGTCAAGTTCCAGCCAGCCTAAAGACCCAGCGGCCGCTTCAACGAGCAGGTCTACTTCTCGGCCACGCACAAGCTCTCTGCGGCTTCAAGCTCGAGTGCTCGGTCGCCCTCCCTGGCCTGGCTGTTGATCCCTCACGGCACAGCCCAGGCTCAGCGTCCGACTTGACCATCATGCTCGACCGCCATCGTCGCATGTTGCGCAAGGAGCCGAACTCACCACCTGATGCGAGCCCCGGGCCCACCGACTTCCTCGAATCTTACGCGATTCTGGCGGGCAAGGGTTACCAGGGCTCGGCCCGCGTGCTGCGTGTTGTCTAGCTGACCAAGCAGCCAAGAGGAGGAGTGCTCACTCCGGACCAACCCGCTCGCAATGCTCGCGTCTCTTCCGATCGCGTCATCGTTGAGAACTTTTTCGGCGGGTCTGCCGCCTTTGCAACGTCATGTACATAACCTACCATTGGTCAGAAGACACGTCTCTGCTTACTAACTTTCACGTGGAATTAATGCCTCTTCGCCTCCAAGATCACGAGCATTATAACATGTTGTTGGCTAAGTACCAGGCGGTGGGTGTCCAGTTTCGCGACCAGCGCGCTCGCACCCAGCGTGAGTGTCGTGTGCGTCAGACGGTCCGCGCGACTCCGTACCAGACGCGCAACGCGTCGAGTGACTGCTAGCGTCTTAGATGTTTTAGTCAACCAGGACATGAGACTGATATTTTGGTAATGGAAACTTTTGTTGAACTGCCATCCTCCAACTCGCTTGCCACGTGGAGTGAACGGGCTCCGCTCAGCTAGGTAGGATTAGACCGTTCCTGAAAAAGCAGTCAGAGATCACGGGAGAGAGCGAATGCCGGTGCCCACTACCACCACACCACGTACCACGCTTAAACGCCGCAATGCACTGCAGGGGGTCCATGCGACATTCACAGTCTACAGCGGGCTGCCCCTTGGCATTTGACAAGCAAATTGGGGAATGAGAGGCCGGCCGCTTTCTTCTGCCGTATTTTTAGCGCGAGGGTTGCTTGTCTGCGAAACGGCGCGACTTTTCGCGGATGGCTAAATTCTGTGTTGTTTTGCGGATGACTCTGCATCCGCCTTGGTAGAACCACTACGAAATGTGATTGATCCCAGACACTTCAAACTAATGTCTGTGACAGGTTCGTACTTTTCGTGGTGTAAATGATGAAAAGCTGCGACGAGCCACAAGACCCAGAAACCTCGAAACAGAGGTGTTTATCTCAAATGGGACTGTTTTCTGGGCTGCGAGTGAGTAAACCACGAATTTTTCAGATAACCGCAGAAACACACACACAAGCAGCTGTGACAAAATCTTCCGTGTTTACGCACTTATGCAAGTTCTCTACTCTATCAGACCGTTGTAATCATTTTGACACCACACCACGGTTGGATCCGGATAGCAGATCCGACAGTTACTTCTACCAACACAACGCGGTGGGAGGCGTGGTGTGCGGAAGATCTGCTCTTGCCTCTCATTTACCTCACCACACTGCTGACACCACCACCGCCAAAGCCACCACCAAGGAACTTTTGCAAGCTCTCCTGCGCCAAATCCTCCTCGACTTTGAGACATCTAGGCCCATGTCACGAGCGCCAACCCCCACCGTTTCTCCACGGCTACCATTCAAATGTGCGTTTACAACGTCATTAAGATTGCCAAGGAATGCGCATGG
This sequence comes from Pythium angustatum, assembly GCA_023337915.1. Lineage (NCBI taxonomy): Eukaryota > Oomycota > Peronosporomycetes > Pythiales > Pythiaceae > Pythium > Pythium angustatum. The sequence goes on along the minus strand of JAADXQ010000693.1, from coordinate 3,430 downwards.
AGTTCATCGACTAGACTGCGGCTGAGCGCATTGCTGACGTGTACTCCCTCCTCCCAACGTTGGCCGGTCATGAGCGACTTGGTTAAGTCTTCCGAGTCACTGTCTGGGCAGACCAGGGGCTAGTCCAGCTTCAGCCAGGTGACACGATCCGCATCACTCATGTTGGCCACCTGAACGTCTGGAACGGTATCTCCACGCAAGGAACGCTCAAACTGCAGCGCATCCAGGACGCCGTAACCACTCGTACTCCAAGAGCAACAACCCCCGACGCGTTTCTTTAGCGGTGACGGCGCCCAACGCCAGCCGGTCATCCAGGCTGTCGTGCAACCCACTAACCCCTACCTTCTGGTGGACTGGCGCAAACAGATTTCCAGTATATGGCGAATATTTTGGAGCAACATGCTACTGCTATAAGCCCTCAGCACTAGACAACGAAGTGCCCGCCTACCGCAGCTGACGCGACTTTCGGCCCGCGGCCATGGCGAGCGAGGCACACGGTCCCGGTCGTTTCAGGCCATTCAACGATTCTGCGGTCCACGAAGCAACGAACGGTACGGTCATGGAAGCTCCGAAACCTGCATTGGAAATGACCTTGGGTGGTGTTGACCTTTACCTTGTACCTTGTAATGTTCTGTAGCCGAGTAACCGGGTGCTGTCCGTCTTGGCGGTGCATTTCTTGACTGTTGGCGATCGTGTGTGGCCGCTGTTGCGTGCTGAGGTTCGCCGTTCCGCCTTTTTGAGAGGATCTAGCCCCTTCAGTACGTGACATTCAAGCGGCCAGTGCATTGGCTTCTGCTGGCATTGTGATTGGGAGACCGAGCACCAATATCTCTTGGTGCCAGGGCAAACGACTCAACATTCAGTGCTGCCATTTACGAGCAGCTCATGAATACCGACACGATGGAAGGACGCGCCACTGATGACGACACCCGCACGTGATCGACCGGCGGACCGAAAATAGCTATATCGGTGCTTGCATCGCCGGTGGGACTGCCGAGCCGGCCGCGCTGGTAGACGCCACCACGACCAAACCACCAGCTCCAGCACTCGCTCGCCGTACGGCTCCGGCCGACGCGACCGACGCGACGGCCGCGACGCTTGCAACGCTAACAGACGCCGGTGGGACTGCCGAGCCGGCACCTACGACTTCCGCGGAGCACGCTGAATGTACCGGCACGATCGATCAGAACACCGTCGCAGTCGTAGCCACGACAATTGCTGCGCAAGTCGCTGCTGCTATTCCAGCGGATGCGACAGAGCGTGAAGGGTCGAAGAAACGCCGAGGTAGCCCCTCAGATCTCTCAGGTACGCCTGTGCGACCAAGAAAGAAGAAGAAGAGCATCGAGAAGAAACAGAGAGACAATCTGAAGCTGAAGCAAAAGAGACTAGCGAAGAAGGCCATGATACAGGCGGACACTGAGGTTTCGTCTTTTGGAAATGGTGGCAAGGACGAAAGTATGTCGAAGAGCACGTCGTCTACAAGCCTACCTTCTGCGGATGTGAGCAGCGATGATGGCGGTCCGCCGTCGCCAACAGCCACGCCAAATGCAAGTGGGGTTCGCAACGTCACCTACTTTCAAACGCTACCTGCCAAGTTCCCACCGACCACAACGCCATTTCGAGCTCCAACAGCAAGCGTTGTAGCCGCTGCGCCGGAGACTTCTACCAGTGCAGCCGATCCAGGCGCTCTGCCGACAGGGGCGCATCTGGGTAAGAGGCCGGCAGAACGAGAAGAGATGGCCGAGGGCGATGACGAGAGCGAAGAAGATGCTGTGAGCGAGGGTACGAGGAGTAAAGATGAGAGCGAGGACCAAGCTGTAGATGAAGACAAGAGCGAAGACGAAGATGGCGCCGAACGCGGCGAAGCGTTGGGTGGGGTTGTGCTTGGTAGCATTTCGGTTGCACCAAAAGTAAGCCCGTTCGCTAAGCCACCTCTCAACTATTTCGCGAAGCTGAATTGCCCTACATCAAGTGGTCGGACTTGGAGAAGATGAAACTTCAACCAGCCCATCTTTATACGTCACTGGTGTGTGGACTATCGACTCGTGCTTCCAAGCCCGGCAAAACAAATTGGTGCACCGATCGCGTGCACGGCAATCACATCAGAGCGATAAATCGCAGCTTTGACAAAAAGCACATGTCTTCGAACTTGAGCATTGCGTCGGGATCGAACACCGCATTGTGAGAGAACATGTGCGAGACGTTAGCCATCGAATCGATGTCAACGAGATCAAAGTCCGTTATCTCGGCCGTGACAACCTCAAGCTTTCCGAGACGTGGCTCTTCGCTGAGTTTATCAGCAATGATTTGTGACGTCAACGCTGTCAGTTCCGGTCTCATCTCGACACAAATAGACTTTGAAAACCGGCTCTGAAGCGCAACTTGGATTGAGACGTTGCCGATTCCAGATCCAATGTCGGCGAAGACGTCGCTATGGGTGATTTTGCCAAATGCAGTGAGCACAGGAGTGACACCAACCAACGACATCTCACCCGCGTTCAGTCCCATTCGTCCTCGTAATCATCTCCAAGCGTCTCCAAGCACATGTTGAACTGCATCAGCACTGATTCTGTCTGTTCGGTCGTCAGCACCGACCCTACCCAGCTGGATCGACGACAATGCAGTTTTTCCGCTTCTTTGCTTGCGAATGCACAACATCGATGCCGAACGGCGGGTCAGACGAACAGAGCCACCCAAACTCTTCAACGTCTACTTCGTCGCGCGGAGTTGAGAGGTCGAGCACCGGCGATAGGGAATAGTCAACCGACGCAAGGGAGCTTGTCAAGTTGGTTGCTCGACCAGCCTCCACTGGGTGATTCCTGCGCCGATGCTGATGGAACGTGTTCTTCTTCGTAAAGGGTGGGACATCGCAGAAGTCGCAAAAATACTGCTCGTCGCTGGTGTTCCTCGCAGGTCGTCAGTCTCGAGCGGCGAGGCTCTTCTCGGTGACAGGAATCGCCTTGCAGTACATCAAATGGTCTAGCACGTTCTGCCAACGACCGCCGCGATACATACACGCAACCGAGCAGTCTGGATCATAGTCTTTTGGGCATCACCGATTATCTGAGTCTTGTTGTACGGGCACGGGAACCGAATTTGCTGAAGCAGGGTCACACGCACAGCTGCACCGTCGCGAGCGCAAACGCACTGAAGACACAATACACTCACCCGTGTCCAGTCGCACTTGCTGCATCTTCATCGTCAGCTTCACTTTCACTTGGCTTGGACAACGACAAGAGACCAGCGCCGTCGAGAGAAAGCAAGACGCAAAACGCTTGGGCTACATTTTGTTCAGTGACGTCTCGCATGAGTGATGACTTTGAGGGCAACTGTTGAGCGCACACCAAATGCCACTCCTGGACTGTCATGCCCACAAGCCCCGCTTTGTCGAGGACAACATCAACGGCCTTGCGCAGCGCGTTTGCCGCCT
>JAADXQ010000692.1:0-10184 GCA_023337915.1 Pythium angustatum | reverse complement strand
GCTTCCGTTTTCGATGGAGGCCACAGCAAGGGCTGCCTGGAAATGCATCACTAGTGGGTACATGCAGCTCGACCATGAGATTTACAAGGTGAGATCAAGGGCCGGATTCCTTAGATTTGGCGAGTTGCTGCGTTTTGCTCATGTGCTTGAGCGATGTGACTGTGATGCAGGACTTGACGGGGAGAGAAGATGTTATGGCCATCAAGTACGGGATTACATTGTCTCGGCGTCGTCTCCACATCGACTTCTCCGCACGAGCTGCAATGAAGCGCTTCGTCGGAATTGACCAGATTGTGGACGTCTGGGAATCGATATCAGACACGGCAGGAAGCCACACTTCTCCTCGTGGTGTGCGGGGTATTCAAGTCCAAGAACGCGGGTGGACGGTCTTTCGATGTGCCGATGGAGATCCAACACGCACGCTGCAGCTCACGTGCATGCAAATGATGCCGCTGATATCATACAACGTTGGCGACTTTGCGAGATCGAGGGAAGACCGCCAAGTTGGGCTGCTGACGAACCTTGCGCTAGATTATTATGGCGATCAGATCGACCTTGCACAGCATGCCATGGAGAGCTTACTTATGGACGAAGCGCGTGGCCACGGCGCCGTCTCTCAGCTACAGAATGTATGAACCGCCAAACTGTTTTGAGGTGACACACCTGAGGCTTTACTTCTCAGCCACGCGCTCCCTGCGACAATCGGGAACGTTCCCAAACCTTCCACACGCCAGGCATCTGCGCTCTACCAGCCGGAGCATCAACCCTTCAGAACGTTCAAGTGCTCGTTGTCGTCGATTGGTCGGCATACAGGTCAGTAAAGTGCTTTGTAAATTGGATTGGTCTCCGTTTCCAGGCAGGTATGTTTGAATGATAGCAGCGGATCCGTAAGGGGATTGGAATGATAGTGGTGATATGGCGGAAATGGTACTGTACGAGGCCAGTTAGATCGATTTCTAACGAGATCTGATGTTGGAATGCAGAGACGAGCTCGTCTGTGGAATGCCGAGCTCTCGGCACTGCATCACATTTCGAACCATGAGGGTTCGTTGAACGCCCATCACGGGCATTCAATTGAATCCTTGACAGCACTCGGTAAGGACATTGGGACTACCGACTGCTACTGAAGCTTTCTAAACTGACGAGCTAATGTTATCTGGAGAAGGCTAAGTGAGTCGGTCGACTGTCCTTGTTCAGCCAGCCGAAGTCTATCCGCAGCGGCGTCATCACTGCAAAACATTGTTTGCCGATGGCCAGGTTACTGCAAACTCAAGACCGAGCAGCTATGTGGGAGGCTCATCCGACGAAACCTCGAACGATTGCACTTCGACCAATTCTGACCGTATCGACCAGGGCATTTACCGCGATCTGGTGGTGTCTCCAACTCTTCCATGTAGTCTCCGCTGTGTTCGCCCTCTGCGTGCTCCGCGTCTGTCGATACTTCATCGAGGGTGAACTGGTGCTGTCAATGAGCTTCCTCGGCGAAGACGCGTTTTGGTTCCTCCATGCCATCGTGGTCGCGTGCACGGCACTCATTATGTTCAACTCATTCGCATTTCTTCAGTCAGCCTGGTGGTCTATCCGGTATCGCGAATTGCGGCATACCAGCAAGGTGCAGGCCAACTATGTTGTGGCTCAACTGCACATCGCTAATACAGCTTCACAGGGTGGACTTTCTGCGCAGCCATCCGACGCCACTGTTGCTCTCTCAAGACCGAGTATCTTCACGCCATGTGTGCGAGGGATCACCAAGTTTGCGTCGGATGCGTTCAGTATTCAAGGTCGTCACTACGACACGGTCTTCTTTGCCATAGAGGTCGTGGAGATATCATTCCAGGTGTACCAAGCGTTCAAGTTGAGCACTTTGGTGCCTCGAGTGTGGATCAATCATCTCTATGCGGCAGTGCTTGTGCTCAATTGCTGGTCAACTGTCTTCGTCTACGCGACTTTGCCCGGGAACTTACTTGCGAAAAGGCTCGTATTGGTCGCGATAGACGTCTCGTTTGACGTCATCACAAGCGTTGTGATTCCGACGGCCATCTTCGTTCCATACTACCTCCAGTTTGACTTCGATGTGCAAGATTTCCCATTCCACTACTACTATGACGACGTGTGGTTTATTCAAGCGGTGTCCGAGAATCGACAGATATTTGTGATGTCATGGCTCGACTTCGTGACCAAGCTGGTGTCGTTCCTAACGACCTTCGGCGTTATCCTTGCTCTCAAGAAGAGCATCGTGGTCAATAAGATGGCTGATCAGGCGCCTGCACTGGCAAACTCAACTTCAGTGGTCTCAAGTGCGGATGCACCGACTACGTTTATTCATCGCATGTTGCCGGCATTTAGCCTCAGGTGGGTCACCGTCACGTCTGGTGGTCAAACGCGTGTCCATCCCGAGTCGTTGGATGCACGAAGGACAGAAAGCATAATCTCCGATGCCACGGTCGGCAGTATCACTGGTAGCGAACGGCTCGCCATGGTCAATATTCAGCGTGGCGAGTACAAATTCACGTGGCGCGATGCTGTGCTCTCGGTTGGGGGTCTTGTCATCTTGGTCATCCACGTCCACGCGACGATCATCGGCGTCTACTCCCACACGACCAACTGTCTCTTGGAAATGCGCCCATGGTTCTCCAATTCGCAAAGCTGCGCCACGCTAGAGGTGAACTGCGCACGTGGGCAGCACGCCCATGGAGCAGATATTGACTCCCTCGGTGTGATCTTCGGTCATATCAATCCAGATGAGGTGAAGGTCGTCGTGTTTTCGAGTTGTGCGCGGCTTCACGTCCCCCATACGATCCAAACGCTCTCAGCGCTCGAGATGATCAAGATTTACAATTCGACAGTGGAGGTGTGGGATAAGTCGGCGGAGCTTCGCGACGACCTGCACCGCGAGCTGCTGTTCCTCTACGTGAGCGATTCGAACTTTTCGAACGGTGAACTGCCGGCAGGGATGCTCGGTGATAACTTCCCCACGCGGCTCGTGGACGTTGAGCTTTCGGGCACAAATCTTGTGGGTCTGCCGAGCGACCTCGATGAGAAATGGATATCCACGGCACTGTTCGTGCTAGAACGTAGTCCGGCCATCACTGAATTTCCTGAGAGCCTGGCCAGGATGCCAATCACCCATTTGGTGCTCAGGCAGAATGGAATTGTTTCGATTCCGGACGAACTGTTGGTCGACAAGGCCTACAGCATGCTTTTACTGGACTCGAACCCATTGAAGAAGTTACCCAAGAGCATTGGCCACATGACGGGGCTCTTTCGCGTCGGCATCTCGTTCACTTCGTTCTCGGAGCTTCCGGATTGGATCACGACCGCCAAAGTTGATGCTGCCACAGGAAAGCCAATCGAACCTACTTGGGGGACGATTGCTCTGTTGGCTGAAAGCACGATTCTGTGTGACGGCGATACAGCTCGACAAAGCGCCGTATGGGATCAGCTGCCACGTTACTTCGATGTGACGTGCTCCTCCATCCCCCCATTGTTCGGTTATCCGATCGAATACGAACGTGTATGGCGCGCAAGATCGCAAGCTTTGTTGGAGTGACTCCAACGCGTCAAGCCAAATGAACCACTACACTCGTGAGCCGTGCGTGTACGTGTCCCTGACGCCTGCCTGGCGATGGCATTCGTCATTGTATAAGAACAAGGTGCATCAGTGCAGCACCGCAACGAAAATACAGACAAGCTTCGGAAATGGCGCAGGAGGTGCATCGCGATTGGTTCACGCAATTGAAATCCAATTTTGGATGACGAGACGAGATGGCTTCTTAACGCCGAACGGCCCTCGAATCGAGTTACACTTCGACAAGCAGAACAACTGGAGGCAGCAACCACATCGGGCTAAATCGTCATCATCAGAAGGCGAGATGCGGCCGAGAACGTCAGAGACGGCCACGGCCGCGGCGCCTATCCGTGCAGTCTTGGCCATCTCGCCCAAGGCGTTCATCGCGATCTGGTGGGCAATCCAGCTTTTCCACCTCGTGTGTATTTGCAATGCGTACGGAGTGATCCAGGTGCATCGCTACTTTGTTGTCAACGACTTGAGCGTCACAATTGACTACATGGGAAGCACGACATTCTCTTTTTTTGAGCCTGTGATCGGCGCCAACATTGTGCTCATGGTGTGCCATGCCACGGCGTTCTTGGCGACTCTGTGGTGGTCGACTAAGTACCGCGGATGGCGCTTCACGGACAAGTCGAGCGCCTCGAAGCAACGTCTCCTTGATCGACGCGGCACGCTGATCCGTCAAAATATTGTCTCTGGGCACCAGAAAGCTAGCATGCGGTCCATAGTGCCAGAAGCGTCTACCTTCTCGAAGTTCCCTCGCATCTCAACCAGTCGGAAATTCGCTATCGTCATGATGAAGCCGTGGGTCTTCACGAAGAAACTGTGTTCGGCGCTCTATAGCCAGATGGGCGTGTTTGGGTTCGAAGGCGTATACTACGAGGTTGTCTTCTTCGCGCTCGAGGTCGTGGAAATCATCCTTCAAACCTACCAAGCATACAAGCTCAGTTGGCTGGTGTCGCGTGTGTGGATCAATCGTCTGTACGCTGTCGTGCTAATTCTTAACTGCTGGTCGACAGCGTTCGTCCACGCATTTCTTCACCGCGACCGACTCGTCAAGCGCATCGTTCTACTTGTCATGGACTCGCTTTTTGACGCCGTCACAAGCATGGTGATCCCCTTCGTGGTTTTCTATCCGTACTACCTAGAGTTTGACACCTCTCGCCGAGACTTTCCCCTGGTCAACTACTACCACGATATCTGGTTCATTCAAGCCGTTTCGGAGAATCGCCAAGTCTTCGTGACGTCGTGGATCGACTACCTCTCCAAGATTTCTCCTGGGTTCTCGATCCTTGGCTGCATGATCGTGCTCAAGCAATACCTCGTGATGGACAAGGCGAAGACAAGCGAGGCGAAGCGAGTCATCCAAGTGATATCAAGACACACAGAGGGGGCAACCTATGGCCGTGGTCGCTCAATCTTGAAGTCGCTAAACGCCATCATGCCCACGACTCACACGCGTGTGCTACCAAGGAAGTCCACGATTGGTGCGAACAAAGCGGCAGTGTCGAGTGTCAGCATTCGCGATACAGAGGGCGATGGCAGCAGTCCGCTTACCGACAGCGAGCGACATTTCATGGTGGCTGCGCTATTCACCAAACACAAACCAACGTGGCATGACATGCTGCTCGTGCTGTGCGGAATCGCGATCTTGGTGGTCCACGTTCACGCCACGGTCATCGGTGTGTACTCGAGTCTTGAAGGGTGCCTGCTGGAGGTGCGCCCGTGGTTCCAGACAACGTACAGCTGCGTGTCACTCGAGCTCAACTGCATCCATGGCCAGTTTCAAAGTGGGTCAAACGTCGGGGCGATCCAACTCGTGGCAAGTGCGGTCAACATTGCTGGCATCAAGTCGGTCATCGTGTCAAACTGCGCGCATCTTCACGTGCCCCCTGTGCTCCAAACCATGTCGGCCTTGCAAATCATTAAAGTGTACAACTCGACCATCGAGAAGTGGGACGCAACTGCCGAGCTACGCGAAGATTTGCACCACGACCTGCAGATGCTGTACATTTGTGACACGAACTTTTCCACCAGCGAGCTCCCACCTGGACTGCTAGGCGACAGCTTTCCCAAGCGACTCGTCGACATTGAGTTCTCGGGCACGAATCTCATGACGCTGCCGCCGAATTTGCACGAGAAGTGGACGTTTGTGCAGTACTTTGTGCTCGAAGGCAGTCCGCAGATCACTGAGATCCCGGAGACGCTGGTCAAGTTGAAGATCCCACAATTGATGCTGGGTGGGAACGGTATCACGTCGATTCCGGACGACTTGCTGGCGAATCAGGCGTTTTGGTTGCTTCGTCTCGACGGCAATCCGCTGTCGGTGCTGCCGACACAGATAGGAACGATTGGACGACTGTACCGACTCGGAATCAGCTTCACGCGCGTCTCGGCTTTTCCTCCATGGATGAACGCGATGCAGTATGATCCAGTCGACGGTTCCGCTGTAGAACCGTTTCTGGGCTATGTGCACCTGTACGCGGGCGGGTCTCCGTTGTGTCGTGACGATCATGAAGCGATACGGACGACGGCGACGAGCTACTACCAGTGGAACTGCTCCACGACTGTTGCGCCGTTTGCGTACCCGATCGAGCAAGAACGAATATGGCGTGCATCGTCCCACGCTGCCTTCTTCGCCAGTCTTGGCTAACGAACGTGTTCTGCGCCTTCACACTCAGAGAACGAAGACCAAGAAGTCGGTGTGCGGTGCGCGAGTACTGTAGCCCGAGATCAATCACGTGAGCTCTCGTGTCTCAAAATTCTTCGAGGATTGCTCGTCCTTGCCACCAGATGATGGTTCTATACAATGTCAAAGCGAGGAACCACCAAATGGCATAGATACTGGGCATCTCAGTCAGAGATTCTCAAGTGTGACCCGACTCAGCGTTCAGTCTACAGCCCACGCGTGGAACGGTGCCGTTTGTTGTTTCACGAGACTGGAGAGAGCTCGGCGAAAAAATACGGTCGTCGTGCGCGCAAGTTGAAACAAGTTGAAACCCGACCAAGGGATCGCGCCGGCGGGTCGCTTCACGTGAGCGGCATCCTGTCGAGCAAGAACGGATATGGCGTGCGTCGTCACGAGCTGCACAAATCGGGCATCTTGCCTGAGGACCGAGTACTAGTGGCCAGAAAGAAGAAAGACGATTGCAAAGAAGTGCCCATCGAGATCCTACCTGGAGAAACGGTGGTGGTGGCTCGGACAAAGCGCTTGTCGTGTGTGGCACAGGTTGCTGCCCCTTGACTCTCGTGAGTGACAAGCCGAAACACGATCCTGCTCAAAGGAAGAGATGAACGTCGAGATTATTTTTGAAACCACTTTGGTTTTCACGAACAGCATGACATCTGAGGCTTATCAAGCTACAACGCAATTGATGGAATACCGACAACTCCACAGCCACCCGTCGGAACTCCGGACACCTACGCTCAAGTCCCAGTTTGTCTTCTAACCTCGGAGACCTATTCTTGGCGCTGTTTCGCCTCAGGTCAGACCGAGGACTTACCCGTCATGTGCTCTGCAACAAGAACTGAGGATTCCGGCGGGCTCGTATCTCCACTTGCTCGGATTCGACATGCTTTGATTCATCGAGTGGTATTGATAGCCGAGAGAAGCTGACTCGGAACTGCCACTTGCCAAGTCAATGGAGGCCTTGATTGACTGCACCACATCTCCAGCTTCCTTGACCCCGGCAATCAAGCAACACGCTCTCACCCTCGCCATGGCTGTCCACGCCGTGATTGCCATCTCGCCCAAGGCCTTTATCGTCGTGTGGTGGAGCATCCAACTGCTCCATGCGCTCTTCGTCGCGTACGCCGTCGCCGTGATCGCTGTCCACCGGTACATCACCGCGCAGAACCTGCAGGTGATCGTGAACTACTTGGGGCCCAACGCTTTCGGATTTTTTGAGCCCGTCATCACGACAGCGTACCTCGTGATTGCGTGCCACGTCGCCGAGCTGCTTCGCACGGTGCTCTGGTCGCTACACGCTCGTGAACTACGATTTACGCGGAAGTTGTTGTCTCTGAGCGCTACCCATCCAGAAGCTGTGAGTCCGACCGAACTGCGTGGCCCGTTTACGACCTCCGCGGTCGACGCTGTTCCCACTAAGACACGGCACCAACGGTTGCAGTCGATCGTGAGCTCCCTTTGCGCTCGTCTCCAGTCGTACAGCATCACGGGGCCGCGATACGACTCGCTCTTCTTCCTTTTCGAGGTCACCGAGATCTCGCTCCAGACGTTCCAAGCGTACAAACTCAGTGGGCTGGTCTCGGTTGTCTGGATCAATCGTCTCTACGCGTTCGTGCTGATCTTCAACTGCTGGTCCACTGCGTTCGTGCACCGCGTCGTGAAGAGAAACCTGCTCGTCAAGAGAGTGCAGTTACTGGTTGTCGACTCGCTGTTCGACGCGATCACGAACATGGTCGTTCCGTTCGCAATCTTCCTGCCGTACGTCTGGGAGTTTGATCTCGAGCTCCGCGACTTCCCCATGGACAACTACTACCACGATGTGTGGCTCATTCAAGCCATCTCGGAGAACCAGCAAGTGTTTGTGACGTCTTGGCTCGACTTTGTCGCCAAGGTGGGCCCACATTTCTTTGTCTTCGTCTCGATCGTCACGCTCAAGCAAATCATTGTCGTCGACACAGTCGCCAAAACGAAAACACCTTCGACCCTCCACGGAGACGAGGCCAACGCACGCGACGGCTCCCTTCGCCTCAAGTCGCGCACTCGATGGCCTTGGCTCTCCCCGCTGGTACCGACCGCCCGAACGAGGTTTCAAGTCGGCAACACACTTCATCGGCTATCGGCGGCAACGACGGGAACCATACGTGGCGGCTTGGGGTTTGCTCGTCGACTCTCGAGCAGCCAGCTGCTTGCGATCAGGACTGAGTTGTTCGCGACGCGCACATACTCATGGCACGATCTGTTCTTCGTCATTTACGGACTGGCGATCCTCGCGGTCCACGTTCAAACTACGCTCGTCGCCGTATCCGCTGGCGCCACCGCCAACGGCTGCATGCTCGAGATGCGTCCGTGGTTCGCCGTCCGACCCACGTGCGCAACGTTGGAGATCAATTGCGCACGCGGCCAACACGACCATGGGCGCGATGCTGACTCGCTTGACGCCGTCTTCTCGAGCCTTGAGCGCCAGTCGCTCAAGGCGCTAGTGCTCTCTAGCTGCTCGCACCTGCGCATACCATCGGCGATCCATTCCCTGCCAGCGCTGCAGATGATCAAGATTTACAACTCGACAATCGATGAATGGGATACGAGCGCTGAACTCCGAGACGACCGCAATCCAAACTTGCTCTTCGTCTTCGCCTGCGACTCCAACTTCTCGACGACGGGGGAGCTTCCTATCGGCATGCTCAGCGACAATGCACCACGTCAGCTCGTTGACATCGAGTTTTCTGGCACAAACCTGGTCCAACTGCCCACCGACTTGCACGAGAAGTGGCCGTTCATCATGTACTTCGTGCTGGAGCGCAGCCCTGGAATCGTCGAGTTTCCCGAAGCGGTCGTCACGATGAATATCCCGCAGCTCATGCTCGGGAGCAACAGCATTGTGTCGGTTCCTGATCGCTTGCTCGAGAACCAAACCTTCTGGAAGCTCATGTTAGACGGGAACCCGCTGAAGCAGCTGCCTCGCACGATCGGTGACATGCAAGACCTCTACAAAGTTGGTTTTGCCTTCACCAACGTCACGGAACTGCCCAACTGGATGACAATCAACTCGTCACTCTTGGACGACGACGACGAACCGTTCTTGGGGTTTGTGGACCTGTACGCCGGAGGCACGCCGCTCTGTGGCTCGCCCGAGATGCTTGCGTCGGCGACCGCGCAGCTCAAGCCATGGGCTGTCGTGAGCTGTTCTCTCGACGTGTCCACGCACGCGTACCCGGTCGAGCGCGAGCGTGAGTGGCGCGCGGCGTCACAAGCCACGTGGTTCTGAGTCTGTCGGGCGGTGAGGGGGCAAATTCTGCGAGGCTGCTAACTCTGATTCAGCAGAAGATCAAAGCGCTAGTTCAGATTTGAGTCATACCGTAGGCTTGGATTGTTCAGCGTGTACATGATGTCGCTCGTGGTCACTACGGTGCTCACACTGATGCCAAAACGCGTCTTGTTATAATTCGGTGTACAGGTCCCGATAGAATTCTCGGACTGTCTTCTGGTCACGTAATGTCGATGGAGAATGAACCGTCGGAGCTGCAGTCAACAGCCTTGCTGCCTCACGTCGCTCCACACTCGTTCTCACCGAACCCTTCGGCGGCTTTGATGGTGATGGAGGCGGTCGTTGGGTCTGCGGGCGTGGCTGAGACTGTGGCTGTGTTGGTACGCGAGGTTGCCGACGATCTGATTCATCTCCTTCACTGAGTCGCTGGTCTCGCTCCAGATGCAGCTGATATCGTCGCTCGGCTTCACTCCCCGCCCCATTCAAAAACGATCCACGGAGATACAAATCGTCCCGGCTACGCCTGCTGTCGGCGCCCCAACTGGGCTCTGTCATGCGCGTCGAGACAACACCGCCATCACGTCCGTCGCGTGCAGCCGTCGATCGTAGCTGGCCCTCTCCTGGGTTTGTCGACGACGACGCGGCATTCCACGTCCCCG
>JAADXQ010000691.1:0-10195 GCA_023337915.1 Pythium angustatum | reverse complement strand
GATGTACCGGTCATATTACTGTATGACCACTTCAACCAGCACCCAGCTCAACGCCAACACACCACACCAAACCCACATTGGAGGAGCATCACGTAGCATACTGTACTACTTAGTACTGAAGAGCGGACAAACGGCCGCGGCCTCTCCGCCGCCCAAGAGATAGAGCGACGGAAGGAAAGCCGCGGCCTCTAGAACGTATCAAAGACCTCGAACGCGACCTTATCCTCGCCGTAGAGCACGGACGAGTCGTCGACGGGCGAGTCCGGGTACTCGTCAAAGTTCTGGTGGTCGCCGGGGCCGCCGACGTGGGGCAAGTACGGCGCTGCCTCTCGCTTTGCTAGCACAGCGTCCCAATCCACCTTGGCAAAGTACTTGTGTTTCTTCACATCGTCTGACCCACCTCGCAGACAGCCTACGTAATAAATCCACCGCGTCAGTCACGACGTGCGGAACAGAAGTGTGCCACCGCAACCACAACGTACCCAAGCGTTTCGTGCGGTCCTGCGACAGCAATTTCTTGATCAGATCCTTGGCCTTGGCGTCAATGTGCTTGGGGAAGTCAACCTTTCCATTGAGGATCTTCTGGTAGATACCAAACGGGTTCTCGTCGTAGAACGGCGGGTACCCGGCCAGCATCTCGTAAATGAGCACGCCCAGCGCCCACCAGTCGACCGACTTGCCGTGGCCTTTGCTCTGGATGATCTCGGGCGCGAGGTACTCGGGGGTCCCACACAATGTCCACGTTCGGTCTTCGACAATCTTGGCAAAACCAAAGTCTGTAATCTTGATCGCGCCCTCCGCTGTGATGAGCAGGTTTTCGGGTTTCAAATCGCGGTAGATAATGTGCTGTGCGTGCAGGTACGCGAGCGCGAGCACGAGCTGCGACGAGTAGTAGCACGACACGTGGTCCGCGAAGCGGCCCTGTCGACGCAAATACGAAAAGAGCTCGCCGCCCTGGACGTACTCCAGTACTAAATACAGCCGTTTCTCGTCTTGGAAGTGGCCGCTGTAGCTCACAATGAACGGGTGGTCAATCTTGCTGAGGATTTCGACTTCGCACTTGATATGGTGAAGTTGCTGCAGTCGCAGGATCTCGCTCTTCTTTAGAATCTTGAGCGCGTGGTAACTCCCCGCCTCTCGAAGGCGCACGAGACGCACACGACCAAAGGTGCCAGTGCCTAGCCACACAGTCATGCACTCCATGTCAGTGCTTGACGAATTCGCACTCTAAATGGGATGCACCGTACCGAGGGTTGCGAGGAGCTCAAAGTCGTCTTGCGTGTATTTTTTTCGCTCGCGAGGGGCCGACGCCACGAGCGCTGGTGCCGACGTTTCCTCGGGCGGGGGGTCCTACAAACACAATCACATAATCCCATCTGTGTCAATTTCTGAGACCTTCGATAAAGTAACCACGCACGCGCCCTACCTTCTCGTCGGCTGCTTTCTTCCGGAACATGGCAATCGCACGTGTCGACAGAGACGTGTGTGTAGATCAATCGCGTATGACCGAAGCGGCTTTCACCCTCGTACTCTCGCTCGCACGACGCTGTGTCAACCGTGAACGGTACGTCGCTATAGATACCGTGGACGCGCGACAGTGGCTTTGGTGCTGAGCGAAGCAGCTGCAAGCGGAGACGGAGGGCACGAATGGGACGCGGGCAACGGGTGCTTGGAGTGGGGGCTGTCGCGGCGTCCGGTGGGAGTACAGGGAAGCAGGAAGGGGAGAAAGGGAAAGGGAGAGAGCAGTGGGGTAAGCGCCGCACCGACGAGCCGCGCTGGCCTCTTTTTGAGCCCCGACGAATGCGCCGCCGCGGTGCCTCGAGCCTTCCAGCACGAAAAGACCTTTCGATCCTTGGAAAGAGAGTTTCACTTCGCAACGCCGAACCGAGCCGGATACCGGTATCTCAGCAGTTTGTGGAATAATCGTTCTTACGGAAGCGTCCCATGTGGGATTTTACGCTTGGTCCTCGTAATTACACATCCGTGGCCTGATTCGTTCAAATTTGTACCGTTTTGACCAATCGTAAATCAACCTTCTAACTGAGGTTTTGGTAATCCGACCCGTTCCAACAAATCGCACGGCGTCACTGGGAACGGGGGGAAACGTGACCGACGCTTGAGCGCGCCAACAAACATGAACAACGGGGTTCCACCGCCGCCGTCGGCGGCTGCTGCGCCCAAGATGCCGGTGCAGCTGACGCCAGCGGACGCGCAGAAGCTCATGGAGGCAGCCATGCGCATGAAGCGCGAGAACCAGACGCACCACCCCAAGTACGCGCAGATTGTCACGCTGCTACGGCAGTTCCAACAGCAGCAGTTGCAGCAGCGCATGGCCAACGCCAACGCCCACGCCAACGCCAGTGCGGCGGCGGCCGCGGCCAGCAACAATACCAACGCCAACAACACCAACAACATGACGACGCTTCAGCAACAGCAGCTCCTCATGATGCAGCGCCAGCGTCAGCTCGCGGCGCAAGCCCAAGCGCAAGCTCAAGCCCACGCGTCGCAGCGCGCGATCCAACCGTCGACGGCACCATCAATTGGACCACCCGTACCAACAGTCCCAACAGTACCAACAGTACCAACAATGCCAACGCCCGCGTCGCTTGCCGTGGCTGCGAATCCGTTTTTACAGAAGAAGCCCGACGTGCGCGCACCGCCGGCACAGCAAGCGGCCGCGATGCAGGCGAACGCCGTGGTCGAGCTCTTGTTTACGGAAAAGCAGCTGGAGCATCTGCACGAGCAGATCCGCACGTACAAGCAGCTCTGTTTGACCATGGACGACGCGCTCGCCGGCACCAACAATACGAGTGCCAAGGCACGGAGCAGCACACCACCACCGCCGACAGCCCCGTCGTCTGTTGGTACCAACAACCGCACGACGCCAACGAAACCCACGACCCACGTGGTGCCACCGCAGCCGTCGCCGCACGTCGCGTCGTTGCCTGTGGTCATTGACATTAAGGATCGCAAGCCACGCTGGACACGCGCGTCGAAAGATCTGTTCTATCTCGGCCCCGAGTGCTTTGACGGCGATCTCATTGACCTCGAGAGCAAGACCAATGCGGCTTTTGGTGCCTACAATCTGAGCAGTCCGTGGCTCGGGATGAACGACGTGGCGATGAAGATGCGGTACTTGCGCACGCTCCAGCAATTCCTTTCGTCGAGCCTCGAGAAACTCGAGACTGCCAACGCGACGGCGCTCAGTGAGCGTGAGATAGAGACGCTGCACCTGCTGCGCTGCGTGCTTCTACAGCAGCGTCTGCGCAGTCATGTGAGCAAGGCCTACACGAATCGTCTTGCGCTCGTGGGCGAACCGCCGCTGGTGATTGACCGCAAGTCGTTTCGTCGTCGTCGACCGCTGTCGCGACTCGAACTGCAGCACGAAGAGAAAGAGAAGCGCAAGAAATCCGTGGCGCTCGAGAAGCAGCGCCGTGCCGAGCACCAACAGTACCTCAAGACCATTCTGAACCATTCGCGTGATTTCTTCGCGTATCACAAGAACGTGAAAGCGCAAGTGACCAAGTCAGCCCGCGCTGTCAAGGCCTTTGTGGATGCGAAGGCGTCCAAGGCCGAGCGTGAAGAAGACCGTCAAGAAAAGCTTCGTCTGAAGGCACTGAAGGCCAACGATATGGAGGCTTACGGGAAGCTTGTCGCGGAAGCGAAGAACGAACGTCTGACCTACTTGCTCTCGCAGACCAACAGCTACTTGGACAGTATCCGCAAGCTTGTGAGGGATCACAAGCGGAAGCACAATGTCGTTTCTGCCGAAGGAACGGATGCATTTGAAGAGGAGGAAGAGGAAGGAGGCGGTGATGATGAAGATCTCAACTACCTCGAAGTCGCGTCCAAGGGCGAACTGCCGCGCCAGCCGATGATGCTTGTCGGTGGTGATCTGAAGGAGTATCAGCTGCGCGGTTTGCAATGGATGGTGTCGCTGTACGATAACCACCTGAACGGCATTCTCGCGGATGAAATGGGTCTAGGAAAGACGATCCAGTCAATTTCGCTGCTAACCTACGTCTTCGAAGTCAAGCACAATCACGGTCCGTTCCTGGTCGTCGTGCCGCTATCGACACTTTCGAACTGGGTGAATGAGTTCAAGAAGTGGGCGCCAGATCTCGTTGTGGTTATCTACAAGGGAGCCCCTCAGGCGCGAAAGGACATTTTCAAGAACGAGATGGCAAGCTTCCAATTCAATGTGTTGCTGACGACGTACGAGTACATCATGAAGGACAAGCACATTTTGCGCAAGTTCGACTGGCAGTACATCATTGTCGACGAAGGCCATCGGATGAAGAATGCCCAGTCGAAGTTTGCGATGACGCTCGGCACGATGTACACGTCGCGCAACCGTCTGTTGCTGACGGGTACACCTCTTCAGAACAGTCTGCCGGAATTGTGGGCGTTGCTCAACTTCTTGTTACCGACCATTTTCGAGTCTGTGGACACCTTCGAGCAGTGGTTCAGCAAGCCATTTGCCCAGTTCTCAGGCAGCGGCGAAACGAATGAACTGTCCGACGAAGAACGCATGCTTATCATCAACCGTTTGCACCAAGTACTACGTCCATTCTTGCTGCGACGAGTGAAGAGCTCGGTGCTGGATCAGTTGCCGGACAAAGTGGAGCGCGTGCTCAAGTGTGATCTGTCGGGTTGGCAGAAGATTTTGTACCGGCGTATTCAAGAGGGCAGTGCATTGCTTTTGGAGTCGACCGACGAGAACGGCGAGGCGAAAGGCAAGACCAAGTACACTTCGAAGGGCCTCTCGAACGTGCTCATGCAGCTTCGCAAAGTGTGCAACCATCCGTACCTGTTCCAGATCAACGGTTATCCTCTTGACTTCGACATTGTGCGATCGAGCGGCAAGTTTGAGCTGCTCGACCGCATGCTGCCGAAGCTTCAGGCTGCAGGTCACCGTGTGCTGATGTTCAGTCAGATGACACAGCTCATGCACGTCCTCGAAGACTACTTCAACTACCGTGGGTTCCGTTACTTGCGTCTCGATGGTTCGACGAGTGCCGACGAGCGTGAGCAGCGAATGTTTATGTTCAACGCGCCGGACTCACCATTCTTCATCTTCTTGCTCAGTACGCGAGCTGGTGGTCTGGGCTTGAACTTGGCCACGGCAGACACTGTCGTCATCTTCGATAGTGATTGGAATCCGGCCATGGACGCTCAAGCTCAAGATCGTGCGCATCGAATCGGACAGAAGAATGAAGTGCGAGTGTTCCGTTTGGTTACAAACACTCCTGTCGAAGAAAAAATCCTAGCGCGAGCGACAGACAAGATGAACATGAACAACCTCGTTGTGGAGGCGGGTAAGTTCAACAACCGTTCGAAGGAAGCTGAACGCCGTGCGATGCTCGAAAGTCTGATCAAGATGGAATCGGAGGAGGCTGCGAACGCCGCAAACGGAGAAGAGGAAGGGTCCACTGTGCTGTTGGATGATGAGATCAACGAGATGATGGCACTCACGGACGAAGAACTGGTCCTGTACCAACGGCTGGATACCGAGCGCATGAAGCGTGAAGAGGGTGAGTGGGCTGAGCACTGCAAGCGCGCAAAGATCCCGTACACACCGCGTACTCGTCTGATGAGCGACAAGGACGCTCCGGAGTGGTTGAAAGAAGCCGACACGGCTGCCGACGCGACAGCAGCCAACGCGAGCGCGAAAAAGGGCGAGCCCGATTGGAATTTTGACCTTGAACCAGACGGAAATCGCCGCAAGCGCAAGGAAGTAAGCTACCGAGACCAGTTCACGGACTCGGAGTTTGTGAAAATGTGTGAAGACGGTTTGGACGAAGAGAATGAGTCGAAGAAAGCGCCAGCACCCACAGCGAAAAAGATCGCGATCGCTCCGCCTGTGGTCGTGGCCACGAAGTCGCCGGTCGTGATCAGCACGAAACGTCGGCGCGAGTCGAGCTCCGTAACGACATCGGTTGCAGGCGACGAAGACGCTAGCGTCTTCAACGAGGACCTTCCGGACGATGACGAGTCGCGTCGGGAGCGCAAAGTTCTCGGGTACTTTCACCGGAAGATCTACGACGGCGTGATCAAGCTCCCCGACTCGACGGGGCGCCTGCGGTGCGAGCTGTTCATGGTAAGGCCGTCGGCCGAGGACTATCCAGACTATTACGATTTCATCAAAGACCCGATGGACCTGGCGACCATCAAGCTGCGCATCGACCAGCACCTGTACGCATCGCACACGCAGTTTGAAGACGACGTCAGGCTCCTGGTTGCGAATGCCCACACGTACAACCACCCGCAGTCGCTTGTCTACCACGACGCGAACGAGATCGACAAGTTTGTCAAGTCGAAGCTGAAGCGCGTGAAGCAGAAGACGATGGCGCAGCTCGCCGAGGAGTACGAAGCGGCGCGGCACCAGCACAAAGAGCGTTCAAAGGCGCGTAAAGAGAAGAAGCGTCCGCGCCACGACTGAGAAGATAATGACCACAAGAGAGAAGATCGATACGTACGTTTTTTGTTTGTTTGGACCAGTCGCCGTCCTCATGTAAAGTAGCCGGCGTCGATCATGTCGTTCGACGCGGGCTGCTTGTCAAAGTCCATGGACTGCGAGAGCCGCGCTTCACGGAATGTCTTGTAGCTCCGGCCGAGGTCGTCGTCGACCGCCATGACGGCCGCCAAATTCCCAAAGCGGTGGCAGTAGTTGGGCGCACTCCACACGGTCGAGAACGTGTCGCGGAAGAGCACTTGGTAGCCTTCCATACACAGCTGATGCGCACGCGCCATGTGCGCGAGGCCGTTGAGGTGCATGAATTTCTCGACCACGTCTTCGCCAAAGATGTAGCCAGCGCCACGCGGCGACTAAGAACAACGACACCAAGAATCAGTAGACGTCCATCATGACCTCAGGAAACAGCGTCGTACCATGTGAAAGCCGTGGGTCTTGGGGTCGGGGTCGGACCAGACAATGTGCGCAAAGGGCCCGTCCGGTGGGATCTCTTGGAACCGGTCGATCATGCGGAGCTGGTCAATCTGGTGGATCGCCGGACTGAGACCGCCGTGGAGACACAGCAGTCGCTCGTCCACGAGCGCCCCAAGCGGCAGAAAGTCAAACATGTCGGTGAACGCTTTGTAGACGCGTGTGTCGCCGTCGTACTTGCTCATGCATTCTTTCTGGAACCCATAGACCTGTGTGGTCTGCCGCGACTCGTGGTTCCCCCGCAGCAACGTCACGTTGTCGGGGTAGCACACTTTGAGGACACAGAGCAGCGTGATGGTCTCGACGCTCATGGCACCGCGGTCCACAAAGTCGCCTAGAAAAATGTAGTTGGTCTCGGGCGCCTGGCCGCTCATGTTGAAGAGCTCGAGCAAGTCAAAGAACTGGCCGTGAATGTCGCCGCAGATCGTCGCGGGCGAGCGGACGCTCACGACGTTGTCGTCTTCGACCAGCAGATCTTTCATGCGCTCACAGAGCGCGAGGACCGCGTTGGCGTCAATGTGCTCGCCACGTCGGAGCTTCTCGAGGTGTCGCCGCGGGTGGAGCGACATGCTCGCAGTGGTGGCTGGGAGGGGCCTGTCTTCCTACCGCTGTGCTTGCACTGTTGCAGGGAAGATGGCGAAGTGTGTTCAGGTTGCGGATCAGGAACGTTTCATTGGCAGAAATGATGCCATGAACTCATTTTCATTGGTGTAAAACAGACGTATACATACCTGATTGGTGGAAAGTCTCGATCCTACGGCAGGACAACGGCCGTACCTTTTCATCCGTCGCCGAGCGGATCACCAATTCGGTGCACCGACGCACCCATCGACAGCCTCCGGCGGACCGCAGCTCCTTTCCCCTCACACGCCATTGACGCCTACAGTACATACTACGCATCTCGACGGTCTCGGAACATCTAATGTGGTGGTGGGGACCCTGCGCCGGGGCGGCCTGTTGCTCGGACGTCGTGCTCCTGCCCTCCCGCTCTGATGGCCCGGCGCTCTACGACGAGCTCGTGCCGCTGCTGACCGACGGCCGTCGCTTCCGCCTGCGCACGAACGCTGGGCTCGAGACCGAGGACGACGACAGTGAGAGCTACGCCGATGCTGACGCCAGCACAGCGCTCGGGCTGCGCGCCAGTGCCAGTGGCATCGCCGTCGAGCCAGGCATCTACCGCGCGCGGGACGTGCGCACGCACGACCCCGTGGCGCTCAAGGTCTTTGACAAGGCCATGCTCAAGCACCAAGCGACGCGGCGGCGTCTGCGCCAAGAGATCCGCGTGATCCAGCAGTGTGGCGACCACCCGAATATCCTGCGGCTCTACGGCGTCTACGCGTCCCAACGCACGTTCCAGATCGCGTTCGAACTCGCGCGCGGCGGCGAAGTCTTGCACCGCATCGCGGCGTCGCGTTCACTCAGTAGTAATACTACTCTCGCCGATAGCAGCAGTAGTAGTCCGTCGACTGCCCAGCCGCGGTACTGCGTCACCGAGCGTGAGATCGCTCGTATTATCGCGAGCGCCGCGTCGGCCATCCAGTACATGCACGCCCACGGCCTCGTTCACGGCGAGATCCGCCCAGAGCACTTGCTCTACAGCGACTTGGAACCAGACGCCCGCGTCCTGCTCGTGGACTTTGGACGCGCGGCGCCGTGGCGCAAGTTTACGTTCCGCAGCCGCGTGCACCGCCGGCAGTTTCTGTGGCACGACCGACTCAGTCTCCGGTTCTTGCCGCCGGCCGTCGTGCAGCGTACGCCGCCCGTGGACGGCGTGCCGGACTGGGCGCACGCCCGTCAACTGGACGTCTGGTCCCTTGGTGTGACCATGTACGTGTTGCTCTGTGGTGCGTTTCCGTTTGACGGCACATCGCTCGACGAGATCCGCGAGCAGATCCTGCATCAGAAGCTCGAGTTCCCCAAGCGTACTCGACCATCCCAAAGGGACACCAAGCATACAACGCCCCACACGGACGACGACGTGCGGCTGAGCCGCGCCGCCAGAGACCTGCTCGTCAAGCTGCTGGAGAAAGATCCGTACGCATCGCCCAGTATCGACGAGGTCTGTGAGCACCCGTGGCTCAGCTCGGACGTTGCGCCCGACGTGCGCTGGAGTGACTCGCAGATCGGAGACTTTGGTGTGTTTGCACAGCGCTACACGCGTGCTGTCGCGGCCTCGTCGCTACGGCGCCCGACGCTCGACCACGAGGCCATGGCGACGGTCATGGCCATGGACGTGTCCTCGTCGTCGTCCCCGCAACGGCTCGGCAAGTGCGACGACCCCGTTCCACAGCACTCGCCACTGCCATATGAAGTCTACGGTCTCTCCGGGGGTGGTCCCGGCGGCAGCGATGGCGATAGTGAGCGTGATCCGGAAGACGAGAGCGACGATTTCGACGCCGAGGTCGAGCGGCCGTCGTTCGTCTCCACGGACGGGAACATTCACATGCGCGACTCGGACGAGCGACCGAGTGCCGACGCGTACATGCGGCTCGCAAGCGCCGAGCTCGAGGCCCTCGCGGTGCGAAAGGCCACGGCGGCGTCGCCGTCGCCACGCCGTCTTAAGTCGCCCGTACCACGAAAGAGCCGCGCGCTCGCAGCGGCCGGCAGTGGTGAGAGCTTGTCGTCGGTCGAAGGAGACCGTCCCCCGCACCAGCAGACAACTACCACCGGTGCGACCCCGAAAGCCGACGTGTGGTCCGTGTTCTCACGCCCTTTTCGTTCAAGAGCCTGAGCTTCCGCTCGACGTCGACCGACTCCAAAGACGACGACGATCCGTAGCCAATCCACCAACAAGAGCCTACGGCAGTCGTGTACATTAAACGCTTCTTAGTAATACTGCGACGACGACGGCGTGGTCTCATGCATCGTCGTGGTCGCCGCTGATGCCGGTGCGTGGTGGAGCTGCCGCTTGGCCAGCAGTGTCTCGTGGAGACGTAGCACGACGCGTGACGCCGCCAACGTGCTGTCGTCGCTGTCGTCGCTGGTCGCGGCGTCGCGTGCCCGCAGTTCGTCGACAAACGCGGCGTACGCGTCGTCGGGCACGTGCAACGCCGTTTGCAAACCGACAATCAGGAAATTGCGGTCGCTGCCGCCGCCGGTCAGTGCGTTCAGCACGTTGCGAAAGTAGCCCACGTCGGCGTCGAGTTGCTTCGCACCGAGCGGCGACAGCGACGGGATCTTCACGACGGCCGTGAGCAGCGCCGCGGTCGTGCCGCTCGCGACGGCCGACGTCCACGTGTCCACAAACGT
>JAADXQ010000690.1:0-10229 GCA_023337915.1 Pythium angustatum | reverse complement strand
TTTAGGTCACATGAACTCAGCCAGGAGCGAGAGCTCATGCGCAGGGGGGGGAGGGTACCCCCCGGAGCATGCTCGATCGCGACCCCACACTTGCCAGTATGGTCTATCTATCCTAGCGCGTGCCTTGCCCGCCACGAGCGAAGCGAAGTTGGCGGCGCAAACGCCGCGCAAGCTAGCGCGAAGCGCGTAGCTATTTTCAGGATCGACAGTTCCCGAAAGGTCAACTCCAAACCAGCTGTCCGTGGGTGATATTCGCTTTCAATGGGTGCTGGCTACTGTTTGGCGAGTGATAGAACACGATTTTGGGTGATTGTTTACACCGTAGGGTGTTATTCACTTTTTTAGGGTGCCGTTCATAGAGTCTCTATTACGTCCACCTCAAGCTTTTATGTGCACATCTCCTTTTCAAAATCCGATACAAAACCAAATCAAAAGCGTGCATCTTATCCCGTCGTATACTGTACGTCAAGCTCTGTGCGTGGCACGGTGCGCACGATCACGTGTCGTCTCTGGCCTCAACCAGCATACGAGGGTGGCTTCTGGACCTGGTACTGTACACAGGACGAAAGTTAGTTTACACTTCCTCGATTACACATAGACCAGACAACCAATTACCAGGTGTACATAGACAGAACGTAGACCTTCGCGATCCGACGTACCTCAAAAGCCCTCGAAGATCTCCTCGCTCATCGATTCCATCGTTCGCGGCCATTGTCGACGCATAGCACTAAAGCAACTACCCACCCACCAACTCACCCCATCATCCAGACAGTACATCCCTATTCCCAATCACGGAGGGTCACCGTGCCTCATTATCCCCAGCAGCTGTGCGTTGCAGCCAACGTTCGCACACGTGAACTTTTAGTTCAGGCAGCAGCGCGCCTTTCCGTCGTTTGAGAACAACTGCAGCTCACTGTCGGACCCGCTTCTTACCCAAGAAAAGTCACTGAGGCGGACGATGGGAAACAGGTGAGATCACCGAGATGAGGAGACACCATGTATACTAATGCGGTAAACCCGACACAAACCAAACGAGGGTAACGTGTTGAAACAAACGCGCCACAGATGCGGTGAGCACTACCCACTGCTGCTAGATGACCACCTAGTCAACCTTCTCAGACGCTCAAGCGGTTGATGACCAGACGTTGTCTTCGTCGCCAAAGCCTTGCCAAACGTGCTCACACATTGACGCGAAAGATGTGGCGCAGCACAAACGTGACGACGTCCCACATCGTCCAGTTGCCACGCTGCCAGCGAGCGATCACACCACCTCCATGGTTCACCGCACCAAGATTCAGGTTACCACCTGCTGGCATCGCCAACGGATGATCCAACGACCAGCCGACGATCGTCCCGTGAAAAACGGTGGGTAAATCGACATGAAGCGGACGCAGCGGCGTCGGCATCTGCACAATGAACGGCTGCGTCACGCGCCGCGCAAATGTCATCGCGCGATCTAGCCACCCGTCACGGTCGGTGCGATCGAGAGCACCGGGAAACTCATCCGATGGCTGCTGAAGAACGTTCAACTGCGCGACGGGGACGTCGTCGACGATGAGAACATGGCGATGCACGCCGTGGAAGCTGTTGAGCGCGCGCGGCGAGACGCCTCCGTTGCCCATCGATCGGATCTGTGCCACGCGAACGCGCTGCAACTGGCGTCCGCGGTAGTTGACCGTGTCGCCGACAGTGCCGCGGTGAAATTCGACGGCAAACGCCGGCACGCGCAGCTCGTCGGGCGCGAGCGGATTGACGAGCGCATCGCTGAACCGGAAGCAAACGAAACTGTGGAGGGAAGGCACAAGCGTGAAGCATTCGGCCACGCGCTCCAACATCGCTGGGTTTGTGGCGCGCGGCATCACAATGTCCAGGGCAGCAATCGCCACGAGGGTACCCGTGCCAACATGACAGTGGCCGAGCAGCACGTCGACTTTCACGGCGCGGCGCGGGCCAAGACGGAGATCTTGGGCTTGCTCACAGGACAAACCGTTGCGTGTGGCATACGTCCTCACAGCATTATGCAGGGCTCCGACAGTGTACGTGCGCCATGATGACGTACTCGCCAAAGCGATGAGCACGCCGTCATTGCGTAGCGCGACTTGAAGTCCGTCCAACCAGTGCTCCGGGACGCGCTCGAGCTCTTCTGGTGAAACGTTGCGAGCAATCACCACGCCGTCGTCTCGTTCTTCGTCATCGTCTTCGTCGCCTGCTGAAGCGGCTCGATCGCGGCGCTGGAGCTCCGTGAGAGCAGCTTCGATCGCTTCTCGCGAGATGGCACAAGGTGACGGAGGGGGTGGGAGCTCCTCGTCGTCCATCGGCTCCTGGTCATCCACGGATCTTGTCGGCACGGTGTCGTCGGGTTGGGAGGCGTCGGGGTCCTGCTCGTCATTAGCAGCGTGGACGGCGGCGTCGGACGACGTGTCACCAACGACCGACACCTCGAGAAGCTCTGGAAGCAGGTACTCACGATGCGTCATGGCAATGAGGTTGTCGCGGGTGCAACTTGACTTGGGCGACGAGCGAGCGAGCGTGCTGTCGCTTGATGGATGGAGAGGGAGGTTGATGTGGTGCGGGGAAGGCAGGTGATGGAGAAATGAATGCGTGAGGACAGCCTGTTGACGTTGATATTGGGGCGAATGCAGAGACGAGACGGACAAGGCATCGGCCGCAGCATGCGCCACGTTGGACCCACGGCCATCCCCATCCGCACACGGCCCTGGACGCTAAAACCAATTTTGCTGGTGCACTCTCACTGGCACCAAATCCCAGACACCACTGCCACCGTGCACCCATATCATGACCATCACCAGCGGATTAACGTTACGAGATCGTCTGAAATCGGAAGCGAGAGACACGCAGAACAACACGCGAGAAAACAACATGGAAGGTAGAACAACTACGTCCCCGACAACGACCGGCGTCTTGGCCGGACGCCCCGTCCACGTCGTCAGCACGACCACCATGCTTCGATATCCCAGCCAAAGAGGCGACGCAGCACCAACGATACCACGCTCCACACGGTCCAGTCACCGACGCACGGAAGCCAGCACGCCTTCATCGCCATCACCAACACCGTCGTCCGTGAGACCTCGGTCGACGTAAGGCGTACGATCGTAGGCCCAGCCCGAGATCGTATGAATGAACACGTGCGGCAGATCCACACGAATCGGTGGCAGCGGCGCCGGCATCGACACGGCAAATGGCTGAGCGACCCACTGCGCCGTGGCCAGCGCGTCCACTAGCGACGTAGGGAGATTCGTCATATCGAACGCGTTCGGAAACTCGGGCGCCGTTCGACCGAGATACGTCAGCGTGGCCAGTGGGTTCTCAATCAGTGGGTGGCTCGAGCCAAGTAGAAACGGCTTGAGGACGGCGTCGGGAAGCGGCGCGTTGCACATTGCACGCAGCTGCTCGACGTGCACAGGCAGTAGCGAGGCCGAGGGTTCTGACGCTTCTCCTGCTGCTACGTCGACCAACTCGCCTCGTCGAAACGTGACCACAAACGCAGGCACCCACAGCTCGCCACGCGCGAGTGCTTGTTTCTGTGGCGCCAAGAGTTTCACGCAGACGACGCGTTCGAGCGTCGCGTCGTGCGCAACGCACGCGGCCGCACGCGTAATCATCCACGGAATCGACGAGCACGGCATGACGATTTCCACCACGACCAGTGGCTCGCATCGGCCCACGCCGAGCGTGCGACGTCGTAGTAACACGTCAACTTCGAGGAGACGGCCGCCCGGGCTCTGGTTCAGCGGTACATAGCCCAAGCAGTCCAAACCGTGGCGCGCGGCGTACTGATGCGCAGCAGTGTACACAGCGCCAAATCCGTCGGACCGCTGGTGCGACGCACTGGCCACAGCAACGAGCGTGCCGTCGTCGTCGAGTGCGAGTGTCAATCCTTCGCACCAGTCGCGTGGCACGCGGTCGAAGTCGTCCGGCGACACGTTGCGCGCGACCACGACGTCCTCGACCATGCCGTCGTCCTCGTCGTCGGTGCCTGCCCAGGCGGGTCGTTGGATCACCCTCGAGCGGTATCTGGAGATGTGGTGGCGAACGTAACTGCCGTGAACCATGGAAGCGATGAAGGCGGTGTGCTGGCTCGCTGGCGACGTGGTGACTGGACGGTATGGAACGTGGTCACGTTCGTGCGGCGGCGCGTGTTACGCTGGAATCCCTAAGGTCATGGCTGTCGGCTCGCAAGTCTCGCAAGGGCATTGATGATATCGGTACCTCGATTGGTGATTGTCTAGACGGCATTAGCGGAGGTGTAGGATTCTGCCCGAAGCATGGAATAGAGCACTCGTCTTCTGTCGCTTGTGAGCCTTTTGCATATATTACTAAACCTTGGACGGCGCGTGACCATTGTCTCAACAGCCTTCGTGTCGACATGAATGTTGTTGTTGTTGTTGTATTGGCTCGAGCCCACAGTCTCCCGCCCTGTCATTCTGGCGTATGGCGCGCACGGGGACCGTCGGCCCGGCTTATAGTGTACGGTTTGATCTATGGGTCCTGCTGGTGTTTTGGCTTTTTTTGTGGTGGCTTTTCTGGAAAGGCACGTCGTGGTTGCTCGTCGACGTGGTGTCGAGCGCGTCTGGTGGTTTCTAGGTGCGGTTGGGGCCGCAGGTCTTCCGTGGCTGTAGCTATTTCGCCCGGTAGGAGCGTGTACAGTTTGGCTGTGGTCAGGTTGTGGTCGGTGTCGGTCTTGGTGTCCCAGACAGAGGATTTCTGCGTGTCCATTGCTACGTTGGCGAGGAGGTCGGCCATCTTGTTGCCTGCTCGCCATGTGTCGACATGAGTGGCGTGGTCACGGCAATGCGCAACCAATCGCCAGGGCGAATGCCCAAGTGCCCCACTGCGACGAGCATCGATCGACTCGATGGCAGTAGTACTACCGCTGAGCAGACCAACGTACCGGTATTACGTCCCCTTTACTTATGCAGCTGGGTGTGTAGCCATCCCACACAGAACCAAACACGAGAGATCACTTACTCCACCACTTCTTCCTTCTTGACAGCCGGTGGCTTTCCATCTTCTGCCGCGACCGCAGCAGCGCCAGTAGGTGCCAGACCACCAGCATCATCTTCCGCATGCGCTTGAAACAGCTCGTACCAGCCGTCCATGGCCGCCACAAACACCTTCACGAGATCCACATGGATCGCTGGCAACGGCGCGTCCATGGCCACATCGAACGCCAACGTAGTCGTCCGTGCGCGATCGAGCGCGGCCTCTAGCTACGCGACAAGGAAGCGACGGGGCAGCACCGTCGCTGGCGCAGGTGCCGCATGTGCGTACGCGTCGTCAAACGGTTCGATCGGTGAGCCGTTCGGCGGGCGACTAAACCCGCGAAGGGCCGTTGTGTGGACTCGTGCGTTCCCGAACGATCGCATCTGTGTGATGCGGACGCGACGTCCGTCGTCTGACGTAGCAGCGTTCGGGATCCGTTCCAACACGATCGCCAGTGCCGGAACACTGAGCTCGGTGAGGTCTGCGTCGGGAAACACCGGACGCACAAAGCGGCTTCGGGCGCCAGGCGGACGCAGCGGCGCAAAGAACTTGAACACAACGACGCGCTGGAGCGTGTCGACCTCTGCAAAATACGCGTCGGCTCTCGCAATGATCTCGTGGCACGACGTGGACGCCGCTTCGACTTTGAATATGGCGACTGTGACCTTTGTGGGACGACCACGGACGGTCGTGACGAGACGAACGTCCGGTTCGACCATGCGCTGACCGCCACGGAGTGGTAGGCGTCCTGCTGCGACGGCCGCGTTGTTCGCCGCTGCATACGTACGCACTTGGTCAGCGACTTCGCGTACGGCCGCGGCACGCATTGTGGGTGATTGAACCGAAACGGACTGTGGTCCCTCAACTGCCTTCACCTCGCAAGAGACGACAGGGCTCCTGATCGCCTCAGATGCAGCGTCGCTCGACGTCGCCACCCAATGCGTCTCGTCCCAGAGCTTCTCTCCACAGTGAACTGTTGGTCCCTCCCTGCCAAATTGCCTCACGACCAAGAAGCGTCATGCCGCAGGACCTGGTCTACGCACCAACCGCATGCCGCCAAGGTCGCGAGGCCGAGCCTCGTGCCTCCGACACACACGTCGCAGTGGCCCATCGGTCACCCCACCAACACCAACGACTAGCGGACGCTGAAGTCAGCCGCCAGGTCGAAGCGTACGCGAGGGCAAATGACTTGATCGTTGCTCCACGAACGAGACTGTCGCCGAGTCCCCAGTGGCCCATGACCCCGGACGTCCAGTTCGCACGATTCGCACTGACACGCGAGCGTTGGTGTCCATCGCTGCCTTTGAGGTGGAAACGCCGGGCCGCACAGGTCCGCAGATGATCGAGCACGCTTCGGCGATCGTGACGACGTTTCCGCAGCTCGAGTGCGTCGTCTGCTTCAAGTTCTACGCACCGCGTGCGGCCTTTCTCACTGCGGATCGACTGTGCGTACCGGCCCTTGCGATCGTGTTTCGTCGAGGGATGACCAACCAAGAGATCACATTCCGTGGGCGTCGCCTGCGTCTCGTTCGTATCCAGCAGATACAGTCGTTTGGCAACAGCGGCATTGACCAGAACGCCCTCCGCGTCTTTATGACGCCCAGTCAACCGCACGGTGCGCTGCTCGAGAATCCGTCAGGAGGCTTTGTTCGTCTCATGAACGCTCCAATTGCGTTTCCAGACGCCTTGGACGTGAGCCATTTCACCGCGACGTTGCCGCTTGCGTTGGTGACGGCACAGGCGACTGCGCCGGCGTTTGTCATCGCTTTGGGGACGTCGCTGCCGCCGCTATGTATCGATCTGCCGCGTGTGTTTGTCGCCGCCATGGAAGACTGGGCCCGGTGCCCTCGCACTCACCAGTGTGGAATTCCGGATGCTGCTGCTGCTGCTGCTGTCGCTCCTCCTGGTCCGGTTGGAAGACTTGACGAGACGAATGGGCCGTCAGTCGTCGAGCGTGCGATCGCGCACGTGCGTGAGCTGTCGTGGACTGCTGTGCGTTGGTTTGTCAAGCGGATCGTTGCCTCGGCGGAGGCGCTCGACAAAGAGGACGAGGACGTGAAGGCCGAGGCCGATAAACCGGGCGATGCGGCAGCGGCAGCTCAGTAATCGGATGGCGAACAAACAAATTCACTCGTGGTGTGCTACCCTAGTGTTGGCTCGCCCCCACGGCTCGTCCGTCGGCACCTTTGCCTCTTGAGTCAGGTATCTTGTGGCGAGTTTCTGTAGTGGAGGTTCGATGCAGCCGGCAGTGTGTAGCCATGTCACAGAAGGGCACACACACGAGGTAATTGACGGTCTCACCTACATCAAATCTTGAGAGAGTGGCTCACGACTGTTCACGAAAAAATCTGAAGAACTACTGTGACGGATGCAAGCGCCGCGCCCACCGACGGCGCCACGAGCAGCGCCTCCGGACGAGGGCACTGCCGCGATCATGGCCACGCCGGTCGCTTTTGAGCACGATCCACCACGCCATCAAGACGACGAGGCAGCGGAAGACGACGCGTCGGATGACAGCGACGGGAGGGACGAAGACGACGAGGACCAAGACGACGAGGACGGTGCCGCTGGGCGTCCCGAGACGACCCCGACGGGCCGGTGGGCGTTTCTCGACACGTACATTGAGACGTGGTTCTGCCACCTCACGTACGCTGAGGCGCCCGCATCGACGCGGGCCGACCCGCGCTTCGATACGTTTTTCGTGCACGCGGCGTCGCCCGCCAACGGCGCCGACGGTGACCTCGCATGGCGCGAGGTGCTCGATGCGACCGAGCTCGTCGCGTACATGCTGGCACTCGACGCACAGACGTGGTGGTACGCGAAGCGGCGCTTTCGCCCGTGGTTCCGGTCGTACAACCCGTCGCGATACGACCCGCTTGAGCTCACGCCGACCATGACCTTCACGCTCAGCCAGGTGCTCGAGCGACATCCGAATGATGCCCTCGATGCTGCCAAGCCGCTCCACGCCATGCTGCTGGCTGCCGAGTCGACGGGTCCAACGCGCACGGCCTTTGAACAGGCCAAGCGCCGTGTACTGGAGATCGAAGACCGTGACCGTCGCTTGCGCGACTTTGCGATCCCCACGCGCCTGTGCCTGCAGCCGCCGCTGCCCCAACACGCCGACGAGCTGCGGTCGTATCTGCGCCATGCCGTTGCACTGGTTCAGGCGTTTCAGGCGAAATGCGCCGAGACCGAGAGCGCGTTTCGGTTCGATAGCGTCACGCTCGACGTGTACTTGGCGTTTCTAAGCGATGTCCACGCCGAGCTCCGGGCGCTGCTGACGCTCGGGGTGCCCGTGACGATCACACTGCACCACGGCGTTACGGGCGGGTTTATTCCCGACGCGGTCGAGTGGTTCCTCCATGAGCGCGCCAACGTCTTTGCTGTCGTGGCCCACGACCCGGGTGTGCGCACCGACCAGCCCGACGACGACTGCGGCGTCGGCCACACGCTCGACTGCACGGCCGTCGCGAGCTCGTACGAGCTCTGGTCGGCCGTGGCGTATGCGCCACACCTACAGCAGCTCTGCGTGCAGCCGACGGGCTTCAACAACCCGCTGTACAACGCGCAGATTGCGCGATGGATGGGCTACGCGCTGTCGCACTGCACGTCGCTCCGCCGCCTCGAGATCGCGGGGTTTGGCATGACGACCGAGGAACTCGATGCGCTCGAAGCCGTGCTGGCTGCGCCTGTACCGTCGAATCTGCTGCCTTCGGCAATGGCACGGACGAGCGAAGTCGCATCGCATCACATCACTCAACTGGTTCGCTTCAAGGCCGATGCCGTGGTCGAGTGTCAGCCCGGCGGCGAGATCAATTGTTACGAAGCGATCGACGAGGACGAGGTGGCGACGAAACGACCGGACCAGTTGCCGCTCGCTGAGCTCACGATCCCAAGCGACTGGCACTTTCCGGTCGTGCAGACCGTCGACGCGACCGAGCGCGTCCAGTGTATCGTGCCCGGGCATGGGATCTGTGCGGTTCCCGTGAGCAGCGTCGCGTCGTTCCACGAGACCACGTCGTTCCCGCACGCACCTCAATTGACGTCGCTCGTGCTGCGCACTGAAGGCTGCGAGGTCGGCACGACCGGTCGGTTCGTACGTCTGGTCGGACGTGCGCTACGGGAGCTACGGTGGCGTGGCGAGTCCATGGACGCCGAGGATGGGATCGCACTGGACGGCGACCTCGTCGAGATCGCGCGCGTGTGTCCGCATCTCGAGACGCTCGCTGTCGAAGAGACCACACTCCAGTCGCTCGTCGCGCCGCTCACGGGCCTCGCGCTGCGCGAGCTTCGACTAGTCGACACGCCCGTGCCAATGCCAGCACTGATCGCATTCTTCCACGCACTCGGCGACACGACCGTGCTGCTCGCCACGACGCTCCAGCGGTTCACGTACTATTGTCCGCAACAGCCGCTCTCGATCGAAGCGGTCGACGCTGCCGTGGCCATGCTCGCCACGAACCGCCGACTGTACTCGGTCACGCTCGGGCTCGCGCACGCGCACTACGATGCGTGTGCTGCGCAGTTTGATCCCGTGAGCACATGCCACGTGGTCGTCGAGCGCCTGCCGCTCGCCAGCAGAGTGGCGTTCCTGAGCGTCGTGGACGCGCACCATCGGACCGATCCCACGCATCCGCTTGGGCAGCTCGACAGTGGTGTGCTCGCGTCCGTGTTTCAGTGGCTCGATCGCTCGGTCGAGCGCCGCGTGCAGCTCTTCAAGGGCGACGAGTGAGCGAGTTGTAGGTGCTGTCGATGCGTAAGCGAGGTCTCCGGACCGCTCGCGGTGTGAGCGTCCGGACTGTGTGTGTGTGCTGAGCGTGGCACAACCGGCGTGGTCCTTGCCAGGGCGTTCGTTCACGACGCACTGGTCGACAGGTCGACAAGTGCGACCATCGTTTGTGCTACTTTGTGAGACTGACTGCAATGAACCCGTCGGAGTGAACATCGCGGTCAAAGTGTGTGACGGTAATAAGCACAATCGTACGAAGATACAACAGCAAAATACAAGGGGTTTCTGTTGAAAGCGGGACCACGACCGGCACGAGATATACAGTGAGTAGGTAGCGAGTATGGGCGGAGTGCGAGGACAAGACGGACGACTACTCGTCCGTGAAGCCCGTGACTTCCATGTTGATGACGAGCGACAGCACTTCTTCAAGCTCCTTCTTGGTCTTGTACAGCGGCAAATCGATGCGGTTGAAACACGTGTGCGCACGCGGGAACGC
>JAADXQ010000689.1:0-10249 GCA_023337915.1 Pythium angustatum | reverse complement strand
TGCAAGTGGAGACGTTGCGCGATGACGATATGAAGGATCTGACAAAGCAACCGCGAGAGCTCGGTCGTGTCTTGGCTTGACAAGCAAATCTGAAGTCGGACGGGGATCGGTCGAGGTCTCTGGTTTTGTGCAGCAGGCAATACTTCGTTCGTGAGCCATGTGTAATTACAGACAAACCTGTCGGTCGGGGTCTCGATGCCAAGCACGCGTTCACTAATGGGTACGAGGTCGTCGCTCGTGCGAATTTGGTACGTGAAGCCAATCACTCGGCGACGGGAGATCACGGCCAAGCGATCGTCCGTCCCACAGGAGTAGCAGTTGCGTGGCCACAGTGTCGTGATTGCTTCCACGCACATACAATAGTCGACTTGGGCCAGCGCGTTCAGCAGCACGAGCGCTTCGACACCGTCACGGAACCGGACTCTCGGACGGTGCGTGCCGTTGGACAAAGGTGCACTTCCTCCCATCCACCAACAGTCGATTGCGGCCGTTTCCACCAGCCACCACGCGGGCTCGACATGCGAGTAGATGCTTCCGATCTGCTGAAGCGCGTCACGCCGCTCGTAAAGGCGCGCGCATAGCTGCGTGGCAATGTCCGATGTCATGGCTGTCGACGCCTCGTCGCGGAGACGACTGTGAAGTATCACGCACAGCACTGTGCTAAGTTTGGCCTCTCCTCAGTGGCAGTCCCTGTATTGAACGATATGGCTTCGTACCTCTTGAGCGCCGGTGGATGTGGTCTCCACCGAGATCTTGTTTGTCGCCGTTCTTGATCCAGTGAGCGCTCCGCTCGCTTCACGATGCAGCGAGTTGGGGAACCAATTCGCGTACTGCAGCTGCACGGATCCGGAAAACGATCAGCCCACATCACGGCCCACGCGCTCCATGTGGCTCGATCGGACCGTTAATATGGGTCAAAGTCAATGTCGAACGTGCGGACACGATGCGGCGCAGCAAACGCAAAGATCGTTGCGATCACGCCCGTGTCGAAGCGACCGAGCGCGCGGTCGCTGCTATTTGGGTGATGAACAAGACTCAGAAACGCGAGCTTGCTCTGGATGCACAGCGGACCGGTTCGAATGGCGACTGGTCGCTCGTCGGTTTCCACATCCGTGGGCGCGAGCAGCAAGAGCGAGATTGTGTGAAGCTTGCGATTGTGTTGGAGTACACGTTGCCACGCATGGGTGAACTCTTCGATAGGAAGATACAGGTTGTCTTTATCCTCAAACGGTGCCTCTCGGGCCGACACGTGGAGACTGAGTTCTTCAAGAGTTCGGGTAAGCGGATGATCGATGTCGGCGAGAACTTTGAAGAACGCAAGCACGTCCGTGGACTCGGCGTAAAAGTTGTGGTTCAGCGACAAATACTGCAGACGGCCATGTCCGATTTCTGCAGCGTCGACAAAAATCTGCAGACGATCGATTTCGGCATTCCACGGTAGCGACAGTCGCTCGAGCGAGGGATACAGACGGAGCACTTCCTGCGTCCAGTCCGTCATGTCGAATCCGTCGTCCATTGAGTCAACTGTCTCCACTTCAATACCGAGGATATCGCGCTGTACAAGCCGGAGAACCGACAGGGTCTCGTTCTTGTTGCTCGCGACGAAGCCTTCGAGTTTGAGAAGACGCAGTGGAAGCGGTTCAACTGGAGCAGCAGTTTTTTCGTCGGTACTGGGAGGCGGCTCTGTTCTTGCGTCCGCGTCCTTTACCCACGCTCCGCCGAGACCCGGCAGAAGAACGCGCCACGATCCCTCACATCGGTCGATGACTCGAACGCGCAGTGGTTGAGGGGATCGATAGAGAGGACCACCTTCCCCTTCTATAGCATACTCGAGGTTCTGCAGGTAGAACAACGAAGCCTTGATCCAGCAATTGTTCGCGGCTGCTCCATCAAACAGCACGGTGAGCGGGTTCTCGACCTGGAGCACGTGCACCACCCTCCTGAGCACTCTGGCGTCAAGCCCATCGACGTGGAGAACCACACACTCGATGTTGTTTTGTGCATGGCGACTGAAAAGCGCGTAGGCCGCCCACTTCCAGAGGTTGTACACGTCCACTTGGACGTCGTCTTCACCGTCCGATCCAACTCCATCCTCGACGAGGAACTCGACGCGTTTCAGACTGGCACTCGCTTGGATCGCCGAGAACACCGCCGGGACGAGGTGCCACGGTATATCCTTCGTGGCGAAGACATACTCGACGCCCTGCGACGAAGGCGCGAGACAGCAGCATGGTGGCACCAGCACTTGCAGCGAATGTACGATCGACAGGCGCGCATCCACGGAGCCAGGTATGTCGCCGATCGCTGGGAGACGACGCACCCGAACGCCGAGCGCCACGAGCCGAGCCAGCAACGCCAGTGCCTCGACGTTTGCTGTCGTCTCGTTGTGTGCTTGCAGGTAGACCTCGACAATTTCGAACCGCGCGCTGGCAGCGGCGGCCTCTGCGTCGTCGTCGTTGTCCGACGTCGTGCGCGCGTAGAGATGCTGTGCAATGACTGCCTGCAGAATCTGACGCAACAAGTACGTCAACTCGTCGGTCTGCTGCCTTCTCACGTTGACGTGGAGGCGAACGGGCAGCGGACGCAGACCACACCGCTCGACTTCGGTACCAGATTCGAGCGCCTTGAACGCGTGCTGGAGCCACGCGTACTCACGGAGAAACGTCTCACTACATGGCGCGAGGCCAAACACACGCTCGGAGATGGGCGCGAAGTCGTCGGCCGTGGAGACGTGGTAGGTCAAGCCGAGCTCGAGGCGACGTGGTACGGTCGGGCGGGTCGAACGACCAGTGGCGTAACCTAGCTCGTCCGGCACACACGACCACAGATCGTACAACTGCTCGAGGCAGTCATCTGGATCAACGCGTGCGAGCGCACGTAGCAGCACGAGCGCCTCGGCGCTGTCGCAGAACGAAACGCCGCGCGGGTCCTGGACGTGCACCGCGTCATTTTTGAACACAACCATGCCGGACATCCACCAGCAGGAGAGCGACGCGTGCCACCACGCCGGCTCTGGCGTCGTGCTGATGGAGAGAATCGCCAGGTGCTGCAGCGTCTTCCGGCGGATGTGGAGCCGCGCACACAACTCGTGCGCAAGCAAGAACGTCGCCGCCATCGATACCGGTCGTAGGAGTATGGACCGCGAGAGAATGTTGTGTTGGGAGATCCGGAATGCGACTGTGACGCTACCTCTGTTGTTAACTTCGGGGGAGGAATGATCCCTCGTTGTGTGATATGGCTACTATGCGTGTCTGGTCGCGCTCACGATCCATCCTTGGCCGCACTGCCGTCGCTCGTGCGAATTTGGTACGTGAAGCCAATCACTCGGCGACGCGAGATCACGGCCAAGCGATCGTCTGTCCCACAGGAGTAGCAGTTGCGTGGCCACAGTGTCGTGATTGCTTCCACGCACATACAATAGCCGACTTGGGCCAGCGCGTTCAGCAGCACGAGCGCTTCGGCACCGTCACGGAACCGGACTCTCGGACGGTGCGTGCCGTTGGACAAAGGTGCACTTCCTCCCATCCACCAACAGTCCATTGCGTCCGTTTCCACCAGCCACCACGCGGGCTCGACATGCGAGTACATGCTTCCCATTTGCTGAAGAGCGTCACGTCGCTCGTAGAGACGCGCGCATAGCTGCGTGGCGATGTTCGACGCCATGGTTGTCGACGACTCGTCACGAAGACGACTTCAAAGAATCACTCACATCACCAAGCTAAGTTTGGCCTCACCTGAGAGCGAGTCTCTCTATTGATCGATGTGGTTTTGTACCTCCGAGTACCGTCTCCATCAACAGGCATATCGCCGTCCTTCGGCCTTCTAATCATATGAACGCTCTTCTCTCGCATAACGACGCAGCGATTTGGGAA
This sequence comes from Pythium angustatum, assembly GCA_023337915.1. Classification (NCBI taxonomy): domain Eukaryota; phylum Oomycota; class Peronosporomycetes; order Pythiales; family Pythiaceae; genus Pythium; species Pythium angustatum. Next base: position 6,377 of record JAADXQ010000689.1, on the reverse strand, counting down.
ACCAATTCGCTCGCTATAGCTGCATGGATCCACAATACGATCAGCCCACACGCTCGCTCCTTGTCGATCTTCTCGTTAACGGGGGACAAATTCGATGTCGAACGTGCGGACACGATGCCGCGCAGCAAACGCAAAGATCGTCGCGATCACGCTCGTGTCAAGACGACCGAGAGCGCGGTCGCCGCTGTGCGAGTGTTGAACACTACTCAGGAACGCGAGTTTGCTCTGGATGCAAAGCGGACCGGTCCAAATGACGACTGGTCTTGCGTCGGTTTCCACATTCGTAGGTGCGACCAACAAGAGCGAGATCGTGTGGAGCTTGCGATTGTGATGAAGCACGCGCTGCCACGCGTTCATGAACGCTTCGATAGGGCGATACCGGTTGACTTCATCATCGAACGGTGCGTTTCTAGCCGACACGTGGAGACTGAGTTCTTCGAGAGTTCGGGTGATCGGATGCTCCATGTCCGCAAGAACGTCAAAGAACGCAAGCACATCCGTAGACTCGGCACAGAAGTCGTAGTTCAGGGATAAAGACTTGAGACGGCCGTGTCCGGCTTCTGCAGCGTCGGCAAAAATCTGAAGATCGATGTCGGCATTCCACGGAAGAGATAGTCGCTCGAGCGAGGGAAATAAACGAAGCACTTCGTGCGTCCAGTCCGTCATGTCGAATCCGTCGTCCATCGTGCCAATTGCCTCCACTTCAATGCCGAGGACTTCACGGTGTACGAGGCGGAGAACCGACAGGGTCTCGTTCATGTTGCTCGCAACAACTCCTTTGAGTTTGAGGAGACGCAGTGGATGCCGTTCACCGGGAGTAGCAATGGTTTCGTCGTTTCTGGTAGGAGGCTCGGTTCTCGCGTCGTCGTTCTTCACCCACGCTTCGCCGCGACCCGGAAGAAGAACTCGCCACAAGTTTTCCAAACGGTTGATGACTCGAACGCGCAGCGGCTGAGGAGATCGATAGAGACTGGCATCCTCGTCTTCCGTGGCATCTTCGAGATTGTACAGATAGAACAAAGAGGCCTCGATCCAGCACTCGTTCGGCGCTGCTCCGTCAAACAGCTCGGTTAACGGGTTCTCTGCCCGGAGCACGCGCTCCACCTCAACGAGTACTCTGGATTCCAGTGCATCGACGTGAAGTTCCACGTTCTCGACATTGTTCTGTGCATGGCAGCTCAAGAGCGCGTACGCAGCCCACTTCCAGAGGCTTGGTATGTCCAGTTGGATTCCATTGTCGTCAACGTCGTCGTCAAATCCAAACGGATTCCAATCGACAAGGAACTCGACGCGTTCCAAACTCGCACTGGCTTGAATCGACGAAAACACGGCGGGAATGAGGTGGCGTGGTAGGTCATTCGATGCAAAGAAATACTCGACGGAGTGCTCCGGAGGTACGAGACAGCGTGACGATGGCACCAGCACTTGGAACGAATTTACCACCGAGAGCCGCGTCTCGATCGAGTCATCGGGTATGTCGCCGATCGCAGGAAGCTTTCGTACACAAACGCCGAGCTGGATGAGCCGAGCAAGACACGCCAGCGACTCGACGTTTGCCGTCGTCTCGTCTTGCTCGTGCATGGCGATCTCGACGATTTCGAACCGTGTGCTGGCAGCAGCTGCCTCGATCGCATCGTCGTTCGACGTCGTGCGTGCATAGAGACGTTGTGCAATGACTGCTTGGAGAATCTGACGCAACACCGACGCCAAGTCGTGCGTCTGCAGGCTTTTCACGTTGACGTGAAGCCGCACGGGCAGAGGGTGAAATCGTGACGTGTCGGCTGGACCACGAGCCGTAATCACACGCTGGAGCCACGCAAAGTCGTGAAGGAACGCCTCGCTGCACGGCTCGAGGCCAAACACACGCTCGGTAATGGGCACGAGGTCGTCGGGCTTGGCGACGTCGTACGCGAGGCCGAGTTCAAGTGGGCCGTTCCCCGCTGTGCGGTTCCACCACTCCGCGACGGGGCGAGGGATGGCAGGCATAGTTGGCGACCAAATCGCGTGTACTTGTTCGACACAGGTATGCCGGTCAACACACGCGAGCGTGCGCAGTAGCACGAGCGCCTCGGCGCCGTCGCGGAACGATCGGCAGCGTCGGTCGACGGCGGAGCTGGTCATCCACCAGCACGACAGCGCCTCGTGCCACCACGCAGGCTCTGGTGCCATGGTCTGGGAGAGATACGCCATGCGCTGGAGCGCTTCGTAGCGGCAGCGCAGCCGCGCGCGCAGCTCGTACGCGAGCAACGACGTTGGTGCCAGCACCATGATGATCGGATTGAGAACTGACTTGTTGGAACAAGTGTTGGGAAGCACTGAATACCTCTGTTGTTAGATATGAATGGCGAATAAGCCTTCGTTGTGTGATATGGCTACCTCGTGGGTCTGGTTGCGTTGCGCTCCGCTTATCCCTGCGGGAACGGACGAGAACGAATCGAGATCTCGCGCTCTCGATGCTGCGCCGCGAGCGCAAAGATGATGGCGACCACGTACCTGTCGAGTCGGCAGCAGGCTCGATCCCCAACGTCCTTGCAACCACGAGCGACGCTCAGAAACGCGAGCTTACTAGCGAGAGTGAGGGGGGCGGTACGAATCGCCACGCGATCATTGTTGTCGATGGGCAGCTCGGTCCCAACCAGCGAGATCTGGACGGTGTGCAGCGTACGGTTGCGGTCCAGCATACGTTGCCACGCGGTCTTGAAAGCTCGGATCGGTATCTCCGGGCACGAGACTGCGAACTGGAGCTCTTCGAGGTGGCGCGTCAATGGATGGTGCACGTCGCTCAGTACCTCCATGAAGTCGATCACGTCCGATCTGTCCGAGCAAAAGACTTGTTCGAGTGCCAAGTACTTGAGCCGTACACTACCGGATTCCGCGGCTTGGACGAGACCACGCAACTCTGTGAGCTCGTTCTTCGACGGCAACGTGAGCATCTCGAGGGTGGGGCACACGCGAAGCACGTCCAACGCCCAATCGGTCACATCGAGCGAATCATTGACGCCGGCGCGGAAGACGGTCCGCACGACAATGCTCTGCACGCGCTCGCGCACGAGCCGCAGGAACGACAAGACATTGGGCATGTTGTTGGGTGTGAGGTCTTCAAACTCAAAACGGAGACCGCGCCGTTCTGGCGCAACCGGCAGCAGTCGGTCTTCACGACGGGTGGCTTGTAGGACGTTGGCATCGTTCACCCACGCTTCGCCACACCACGGAAGTAGCACTCGCCACCACACGACGCCTTCGCAAAGCTGTCGGCTGACAACTCGCACGGTCAACGGCTCGGGCGCTTCGAAGATGAGGTAGTCGGCGCGGCTGGACGGGTAGATCATATCTCGGAGCGAGAACCGCGTCGCCGTGAGCCACTCATAGTCCGCAGACGTGGTCTCAAATACTTCCGCAAGCGGGTCGTTCGCGTTGATCACTGGCTCCATCACTGCGATCGCCAATGTATGGAGGACCCTGGCAGGCAGCACCACAACCTCCACGTGACGGCAGGCGTGACGGCTGAAGAGTGCGTACGCCGCCCATCGCCACAAATCCACCGAATCCTTGTACCCCAACCACATATGTGGATTGTATTCCAGCCATAGTTTGACGCGCTTCACCTGTTGGCTCACTTGCACCGCCGAGAGAAGTGCCGGGACGAGGTACGGCGTATCTTCGTAGACCACGACGTTTTCGGTGGCCAAGCATCGAGAGGTCTCGTCGCGTGGACGTGATGGGAGTAGCACTCGGAGAGACGTAAGCACCGAGAGACGCACAGCCGATCGCCCCAAGACCGCACTGTCTCGGAGAACAGGAAGTTGTCGCACACGAACGCCAAGCTCTGCAAGCCTCGCAAAGCACGCAAGCGACTGGGGAGTTGCCAGCAACGGAGGCCACTCACGAAAGTCGAGATCGACAATCTCGAAATTGGAGCAGACAGCTGCACGTGCCCTATCGCCGATCGCATGCACGAGCTGTGATTGCTGGCGATGCAACACCATATCGTCGACGATCTGACCAAGCACTGCAGCCAACTCGCGCTGGTCGTGGTTCGGCACCTCGAGGATCAACCGCACTGGAATCGGTCGAGGGCGAAACGCAGTGGTGCCCAACTGCCTTTCCAGTTGCATGAACTGGGCGACAAATATGTCGCTGAGAGGGACGAGACCGCGCACGCGCGCGCTGATGCGCTTGAGGTCCTCAAAGGCGTGGATCGAGAACTGGATACCCATTACACGTCGTGCGTTGGCAGCGATCCGCTCCATAGATCGGATACTCGCGATGCCGTCATCCGGTGGCCACACGTCCATCACTTCTTGACCGTACTCGTCAGAGTCGACTTGAGCAAGCGCTACCAACAGCACGATCGCTTCGGCGGCGTCGCGGACTCTCGCATGACATGGGCGTCGCGTCGCGACACCATCGATCCACCAACACTCGACCGCAATGTCGGTGTCGGCAGTCGCCACGGCCGACCACCACGCTGGCTCGCACTGTGCCGTCAAGACAAGATGCCCCATCGCTCGCAGCGCAGCGTGGCGTTCGCGGATCCATGCGCGGAGTTCCGTTGCGAGCGGCGTGCGCCCCCAGACCGCGCCCATGTTCCTGCACCCTTGGTCTTGATGTGCTGGTAAAGAGAGGCAAAGCTGTTGTGGCGACACTGGGCGCCCCGAGGGGGATATGACGCGGGACGAAGCGACGATGACTAGGTTCGATTTTTCGGTTGGGGTGTAGCCAGTTCGAAAAACCTCTCCTGTTTGATATGGCTACATCCCTCTCGTCGGGGATAGAATCAGTCGATCGCCCAAGCTGAAATGTGACACAATCTTCGTGCGGCACTCGAGTGATTCCCTCTTTTCGGTCGCAGTTGCTCGCTCGTGATGATGAGGCTGTATCAAACCTGGCCCGTCGGTTGCTCCAGCTCGTCCGGCTCGCCCGTCCAATCAAATCGAACGAAGACCTCACGGACGCGATGCTCCGCGGCAAACGCAAAGATGATGGCAGTCACGCCCGTGTCCAACTGCGCATGGTCTTGTAGGGTACTCAGAAACGCAAGTTTGCTGACGAGAGCAAGCGGTCCCGTGCGAATCGCTACTTCTTCGTCACTCTCGTCTACATCCTTGAGTGCCCACAGCTGCAGCGAGATCGTGTGGAGCGTACGATTGTGCGCTAGCATTTGATGCCACGCAGCAGCGAAATCTCTCCCTGGTGTGAGGGCGTCGGAGACAGTGAAGCGAAAATGTTCGAGGCGGCGCGTCAGGGGGTGGCTCGTGTCGCTCAAAACGCCCAGGAACTCGATAATGTCGCTGTCATCCGAGAAAAAGGTGTAGTTCAACGAGAGGGAACGCAGCTGGAACGATCCGTCTTCCGCCGCTTCTGCGATGCGTCGCATATTCGTAATTTCAGCATTCCACGGCAACTTGAGCGACTTGAGGTGCGTGCAACTACGCAGCACAGCTAGCATCCAGTCGGTCATGTCGAATCCGTCGATGAGCGAGTCCACGGTCTCCACCTCAATGTTGGTGATGCTGTCCGAGATGAGCTGCACATAGGACGCGACCGCGCTGACGTTGCTTGCCACAATGCCGTCAAACTTGACATCGAGAAGGTTACGAGCTCGTAGATCGTCGCTGGGGCTGGCGGCGACTGTAGCGTCGATATCGCTCACCCACACTTCTCCACATCCTGGTAAAAGGACTCGCCACCAGCCAACCCCTTTCACTGTCGATTTGTCAATGACGCGGACCAGAAATGGCGTCGACTTGCACCACAGCGTAAGGTTATCACCGCTGACGATATCCTCCGGATCATCAAGCAGAAATCGCTCGGCTTGGATCCATTGATTGTCCTCAAACGACGTGTCGAAGACTTCTGCGAGTGGATTGTCCGCGTGAAGCACTTGCTCCATGGCTGTGAGTCCTTGGGCTTCTAGATAATCGACGTGCACGACCACGCGCATCACAGCTCAGCGTGGCGGCTGAACAACGCGTATGCAGCCCATTGCCAGAAAAGAAACGAGTCCCAAGTCGACTCATCGTCCCAACCAACGGGATCCGACAGTAATTCCATTTCGACGCAGTGCACGTCTGTACTCACTTGAAGAGCAGAAAACGTGGCGGCAACAAAGTGTGTGCTGTCTTCGTGGGCGTAGACGTATCGGATCGGCGATGATGGTACCGGATCTTCTTCTTCAGTTGAGTCTATTGGGTTACATCTGTGCGAACCGCTATAGCTATACGTACGATAACAGGAAAGGGGGCTCCTGCACGAGGCGCAGGAGGGTGTGCTAGCTAAAACCCGACACCCGAAACCGGGCACCCTCAGCCGACGACTTGTCCTCAGACCGGTACTGGGACTGCTTAACTCCTTCGGACTTCTTGCTGCTGATGCTT
>JAADXQ010000688.1:0-10256 GCA_023337915.1 Pythium angustatum | reverse complement strand
GCCGTGCGGCGTGGCAACTGGCACAGAGACGCGATGCAATGGTTCCGACGCCGCGCTGGTCGCAGCAGACGGTCTGTCTCTGCGCACACACTCGGCCGACACGAAGAGAAAGAACGCTGACCATCCTCTTCTTCTGGGCTTGAACGCGCGAGGAGGCAAGCCGCAACAGCGGACAGAGATGGTGGGGTAGCGGATCCGCTCGAGGCGACAAGCGGATCCGCTAGTTTAACGTGTATTTTGACCAATCCAAACACGCAAGGGGTAGGGATTTGATGCTACTGCCACCGACTGTGGGAGTCAGCACCTGAGATCTGGTACAGTGTACCCGGCAAAGTGGCCTTCTGCTCGACTTGCCATGGTGACACCGTCGTATTGCTGATACCCCCGAACATGTTCAACCATGGACATTCGTAAGTAATTGGTGGCACAGACCCTTGGGAAGGGTACGCTGGGGGTTACGCTCTCTGTGATCTGTCCGACGTCCAGGACGTTGGCCGAGTGTGTGTGACTCTAGTGCCGTGGGCTCTGGGATCAGCGAGGGTACTGGTAGTTGGACACTACACTACTCTATTGTATGGAAGCAGGGTCTTCTCTGGGATCCGTCCGCTCGCTCCGCTGTGTGCCGCAAGCACGTACAGAGACCGAGCCCGTAGCCAGTGTCAGCGCACCCAGCTCGGTGGGGCTCTGACGCCAGTGCGGTCTAAACGTTTAGACCAGTGGCGCTGGGTTGCGGACGAACTGTACACTAGGACCACACCTGAGTTGACCAACGGATCTGATATCTGGGACTGGCGACGGCGCTAAAGATCCATCAACATCCACCGAATGTGTCCAACACGTTAGCTTGAATACGTTTCCACCACCAACTATTAGACTGGTGACTGCTCTGGGTTTCGGTCGGTGGACCGACTCGGTGCGAGGAATGGCTGTAGCTACCGGTACAGTCGTCCCGTTTCCGAACACCACCACCTTCCTCCTCAGCTCCGCTTCCTTTTCCGCGCCTTTTGCTCGCATCGAATGTGTCGCACGAAATGGGCGACGGGACGGAGCGCTACCGTATCCTAACAGTAATGGCGTTCCCCACCGTTGGTACCGTTAGTCCCACCGGCCTTGGAGCCCACGGATGCGACCGTTAGACCTCCATGAGAGGGGTCCTCCTCTTCTTCTCCTCCTCTTCTCCTCTTCTCCTCCTCTCCTCCACTCTCCGCTTTGCCTTCCATTCTCGACGAACTCGTCCGCCATGGGCCAGCACGGCAGCCTCTCGACCGAGCTGCGACTCCGCGCCGACGACCTCAAGCACCTCGTCCGTCCGCAGTACGTCAAAGGACTCACACGCGCCGACGTAGCCTACGCCCGTCCGCTCTTTGGCACCGAACCGCTCCACGGCCAAGAGATTCTCGTGGTGGTCCGCCGTTTCCGCCACCACATTAACGGCAGCGGGGCACTGCTGAGTGACAACTGGCAGGCACTCACCTATGACCTCGCCGCGATCCACGGCACGACCAGTGCCGCCACTGCCTTGTCGGTCTATGGCGTCACGAGCCACATGTTTGACCGCTTCCTCGACCGCTCGCCGGCACACGGCGGCGGTGGCAACGACGCGACGCACCAGCTCTTTGTGTTAGGTCCTGGCGAGCTCGTGCGAGGCGTCGACGTGGCATGGCACGACCGCCAGCTCGTTGGCGTGCGCGTCCAGACGAACCAGCGCCAGTCGCCGTGGTTTGGCGAGCGACGTGGCGTCGTCAAGAGTGTCACGGCACCGCAAGGCTACTTTATCAATGCGCTCGAGCGGCTGCGCACGAATCCAAACGAACTCGGCTTGCGGCTCTGTCCGATCCTCGACCACCTCGCGCGGCGCTCAGCCGTGGCACTGGAGCTCGGTGGCCACGACAAGTCGCGCTGCGTTGGGACACCAAGTGACCGAGACGGTACGCAGACGGAGTTTGCCGCCGCACACGACCACGTGCGTGCACTCGTCGTCGCGTGCAGCGCGGCGTCGTCGTCGTCGTCGTCGCGGGGCATCACGGACTTGCACGTGCTCTCGTCCGAGATGTTTGGCCGCCACGTGGCCAAGCGCGAAGAACCGCTGCCAGCGCACGAGCATCTCTTTTTCCTGCGCCACAGCGAGTACGTCACGGCCGTTGAGGTCGATGTGACGGGAACCAAAACCGCCTGCGGCAAGAGCGGCGAGCGCATTGTGGCGCTGCGATTCCACACGAACCTCACCAAGAGCGCGTGGTTTGGCACACGCGACGCGACCACGAACACGACGACCGCAGCCAAAAGTAGTAGTGGTAATGACGCGCTCCACGTGTTCCAAGTCCCCGACAAGACGCTGCAGATTTGCGGGTTCCACGGCACGTTTGGCCACTCGGTGCTCGGCTCGCTTGGTGTGTTCTACAGCGCGATCCCCGCGAGTCTTACGCTCGAGCGCGACCAACTCGCAAAGCTCACGGCGCCGCCGCCGGCCAAACCCAAGACGATTGCGTGAGAGAGTCGTAGGAGGCGTCGTCTCTTGACTGTGCGTCTGTTTCAGTGTGTGTGATGGATGGCCAGCGGGCACTTTCTACGTGCAATCAGATGTCTAGGTCCCTCGACCTCGTTTTCTTCTACTAGCGTTACACAGAAATATTTGTCTCGTGCATCACGTTTGGTCTCTGTCGGGTTCGAATTCGAAGCCGTTTCTTTATCGGAGACTGTGGAGTCCCTGTTGACCGTGAGCACTTGAGTTCATTTTCGGCATTCTTGGCGTCGCCGTCACAACCCCCTCACCCCCTCACCGACGGACGAAAAGAGAGACCGACCGCTCCTGTACCATGAGCCTGCGTTTGTTGCCGATGGTGCTCCCCGCCCGCACGACTGCTTCAGTTCCCATGGTCGCGGCTCTGCCGATGGTGCTGCCGTTCCCCGCGATCGCGCCCGCCACCGAGGAGCTGGACGAGCATGCTGGCATTGGGCTCAGCTGGCAGGAACAAGTCTTTGAGCTGGGCGCACTCGTTATCGAGACAGCCGGCGTGACGATCCGCACGGTGCGCCACATTGCGCGGCGCGACGTCGCGTCGCTCGCCGCGACTATGGGCGACCGCGCCGGCGGCACGACGTACATTGAGCTGCTTCAAGAACGCGAGTTTATCCAGCGCGTCGAATTCCGCTACACACCCCAACATGGCGTCGTCGGGCTTCGCATACACACCAACTGTCGCGTCTCCCAATGGGTTGGCGGTGTGCGTGGTCTCATCGACGCGGTCGACGCACCCCATGGATTCTTCATCAACGCGATCGTCGGCGTCGGCAACCACAGCCGCTGCTGGCCGCTCGGTGCGCTGAGCTGCCCGTTCTCTATGATTCCCAAGCCTGCGGTTGTATCGCAACCGTATATCTACTCGCACCGGTACGGCGCCGGTCTCCACGACGGTGTACAGCGTCCGTTTGACGAGCCGGTCGCAGTCGACGCCGACGTCGCCGTGCGTGCGATCGTCGTGCGCTGCGACTTCCACGTCATGCGCGTGTGGACGTTGTCGGCACTTGCGTTTGATCAGTTTGAAGCATTCAAGAACCGCTCGCCACTCGGTCGCGACGAGTTTTGCCTCGTGCTCGCACCGGGCGAAGTCGTGGTCCGCGTCGACATTCAGAGCCACAAAGTCGTAAACGCACTGCGCATTGCGACGTCGCACGGGCGCGAGACGCCGTGGTGGGGCCGCGCAGCGTTTGGTAGCGTTGCTGCTATTGATTGTCAGCGAGCGGACGGTCGGCACGCGTTTGCGGGCTTTTACGGGACCATGGGCGAGCACTATGTTGGCGCGCTCGGTGTTGTCCTGGTTGCCACGGAGGAATAAGAAAAGATGTAGCCATTTGTTTCGACTAAGTACGATCTCAGTGGATCCAAGAATGATGGTTGGGAGTGGGAGGGTCGCGTACCACGCCCATGGTACAGCGTCTTTTTTTCTCGCCCGACGGGTCGCGCGATCCGTCGTTCTGCTCTACGAAAGACTGCGAAGTATGGCAGCCATGGCAGCGACACCTGTGGCCGTGGCCGTGGCCGCGTCACCTGCGCCCGTGCACCCACGTGCGTTCTCGTCGCCGCTTGTCGTGAACACTGGTGGTGACACCGATGGCCACTACTTTGGCTACGCGTGGCACGAGATTGTGCGTGGCGCACGCGGCTTTAGCGTCCGTGTCGACACCATGGAAGGCGAGGGCGTCGCGCGCGTCCTCTCGGCCGAGACGATCGAGCGCGGTGACACGCGGCTGGTGCAGTCGGGCGGACACCACCACTTTCTCCTGCTGCCCGGCGAATTCGTGACACGCGTCGACGTGGCGGCCGGCGACACCGCGATCCTTGCGCTGCGGTTCACGACGACGCTTCGCGCGAGTCAGTGGCTCGGCCGCACGGGCATGGCACCGGCCGCCAACATCACGGCACTGGTGGCGCCCGACGGCTTCATCATCAAGCTGCTCCAAGGGACGCAGACGTACAACCACTGCCTCCAGCTCGGCGCACTCTTCTCGCCCCTGGCGGCCGAGCCCAGCGCCCTCGACAACGACCGTGATGCTGCTGTGCCCGGTAGCGTTGCGTTCTCGGGCATCCGACTGCACGGCCCCAAGGCCAAGCAAGCGACGCACTTTAAGCGGTTTAGTCCGACGCTGCGTGCCGTGGTCGTCGACTGCCCGGACGCCCGCGTCGCGTCCGTGCACGTGCTGTCTGCGCACGAGCTAGCGTTCTTTGAGACGGTGAGCGACACGCTGCACATGCGCGCAAGCGAGCACGTGTTTGTCTTGGTCGAGGGTGAGCGTATCACGGCGATCGCGTACCACGCGGCCAAAGGCTGCGGGATCGTTGGCGTGCGTTTCCAGACGACCATGCGTACGTCGCTCTGGTTTGGCCGCGCACCGCTGGCCGACGACCCCGTGCCGCCGTGGTTCCCGAACGACGTTCGCCGCGATTCGTTCGTGTGCGGCTTTCACGGCGCCGAGAGCGACGGCAAGCTGAACGGGATTGGGCCCGTGTTTTATACACCAGCAGTGGCGCACGCGCACCGTGGCGACAGCGTCGCGGCCGTGGACAAGTCGGCGTGGACGTGAGGAGTCTGGGTAGCACCCGACACCGACCTGTCGAGCTGGCGCTGCAGGTCGCGTGCGAATGGTAGGACGTACGTGCATGGTTGCTCAACAAACTAGTCTCTATATACTATCAGTAGCTCCTAGTGCGTCGATCTTGCAGTTCGTTTTCACCCAGGAGCAGCGAGTCATGATGCAGGGTAGCTCCGTCGTCGCTGCTGGCTTCAAAATTGCACTACTCAACCAGAGAGCGATCATCACGATCGGCCGCGATCGGCAGATACTGTTTGGATGACGCGGGCTGTCAGCGAGCGGATGGTCGTCACGCGTTTGCGGGCTTTTACGGGACCATTGGCGAGCACTCTGCCGGTGGGTCCCAGCGAGGAATGAAGCCATTTGCTTCAACTAAGTACGGAGTAGTGAACGACGACGGCGTCGCGCTTGGTGGGCACGTCACAAACCCATGGGTCGAGACCATCGCACACAACGCGATGCAGCTGGTGCACAACGGCGGGCAGCATCACTTTCGCCTGCTCCTTAATGAGTTTCTGACACGCGTCGACGTGGTGGCCGGCGACCGTTCGATTTCCGCACTGCGGTTCACGACGACGCGGTCTCGCGGGCTCGATGTCGGCCGGAACCACCACTACGGCATTGGTCGCACCCGACGGGTTCTTCATCAAGCTGCTTCAAGGCACGAAAGCCTACGATCGCTGTTTGCAGCTGAGTGTGCTCTACGCGCCACTCGCGGCCGAGCCGAGCGACACCGACTATCACGCGGCGTTACCGGGCAACGTAGCGTTCTCGGGGAACTCTATATGAGCAGTTCCCTAATACTCATTCACAAACAAAAAAGCGTTCTCGGGCATTCGCCTCCACGGTCCCAAGGCCCAGCACGCGACGCCCTTCAAGCGGTATACGTCGACACTGCGTGCAGTCGTCAATGACTGCCTCAACATGGTCGTATACGTACCCGTATGAATACACGCCCGGTGACGGCACGTGCCCTCGCGCGTCTCGTTCCCGTCCAAGCCCACTGCCACGGCAGGTTGAAGTGACCATCACTCTTCTAACGAGTTGCCCGCCCCAGTTTCTTCACTCCATGGCGCGCAACGGACAGCGATTGGCGGAAAACGGGCGAGATGACGCGGGCGCTCGCTTCATTCCCTCACTCCATTCCTATCAGTACGGCCGTCGTCCCGCTCGGCGCCATGCCATCGATGCGACAGCTCGTGCGCAACTACGTCCGCGTGTTCGACCGCGTCCAGTCCACACACAGTACCACTGCTGCGGCCGAGGTCATCGTGCAGTTGCGTACGCTGCTACAGAAGAACAAGACGCGCACGGCTGTCTATGCAACCGAGGGCGAGAAAGCAGCACACAACCAGGCGGTCGCGCGTTCCGTGCGTGAGGCTATCGAGGTGCTGCACGTGGCGCTGCGTGTGGACCCCACGGTGCTCGGCCTCGTGCGCCTCCGCGTCGGGACCGTGCTGCCACGGACGGGTGGTAGTGACGCGTGCAACGTGCAGTTTGCGATCGAAGCGCTTGACGGAAGCGACATGCGCGTGCTACGCGACTACGTTGGCCCAGCGCTGCTTAGTGGCAGTGACCCTACGGGTCGGCCGTCGCCAGCGTTCGAGAGGACCAAGGCAGAGCTCCTGCGTCGACTCCAAGCGACGACCACGACCGCGAGACCACGACCGAAACGACGCACGACGGTGCTCCCATCAGCGCGGGTCTCGTTCGCCATCCGCTCGCCGAGCGTGCCCAAAGTTTCCGAACTCCACGTCGCTCACGGCTTCTTTGACGACCTCGTCGGCTTTGTCGCCAACGTGCAGCGCACACAGCAGGCGCGACGACCGGAGCAAAACGAAGTCGACGCCCCAGCAACCACGACGTGCTTCAAGGCCCAAAGGATCGTTGTCGAGCTCCGCGCGCTGCCCATCACGCACCACGTCGTCCAGAAAACCGAAGAGCTTGCGGCACTCATGGCGGGCGATGCACCACGTGTACTGAAGATCCAACGGCTCGTGCTCGACCCGCGCCTGGTCGCGTGCACCGCGACCGAGCTACGGCGCTTTGTGCGCGCCATCGGCCGCCTCACAACCGCCAACGCAAGCGCGTTCCACGTGGACACGGACGATGCTGACGAGGGCTGGCTGGTTGCCATCGACGCCGACGGCCGCGACTGCAGCGACGCGCTCGGCGACTACCTCGCCGCGTTGACGCAGTGCCGTCGCCTGCACATACTGGGCATTGGCGCACTGCTGGCGTTTTACGAGCAGCCGCGCCACCGAGCGCTCATCTGGCGGGCGGTCGTGGCGTCCATGATCTCGAACGCGTCCGGTTCGCTTGACACGCTCCGCATTGACGGGCGAGTCGCGCTGACAGACGACGACGCCGACTGCGTCGAAGCGCTCTGCGCGCAAGGCTTCTCGAACGCATGCGGCGTGCGCACGCTCGTGTTGGACGTTAAATACTCTCGCCGCAACGGTGACCCATATCCGCTCGCGGCTGAGCTCCTAACGCTGCTCAACGGGTTGGAGACGCTCACGCTCCAAGACCAAGACCGCATGGCCACCGTCGGTACCGTGGCGGCCGTGCTATCGCGCGCACGGACGCTACGTTCGCTGATCGTGGGCTGCGCCCACCTGGCCTCCATGACCGAAGTGCTGGACCACACACCCGCGCTCGAGTCGCTCACGCTCGTGGATATCACGCTGCAAGACCGAAACTCATTCATCACGTTGCTTCAAGAGCTGGCAACCCCGACGACGCGCCTCGCGACGCAGCTTCACACGCTCAAGCTGCTCCAAACCGACGGGCACTGCATCCGTGACATGTTTGCGCTCGACACGGCCAGCCTTCGACTACTCGAGCGTGTGCTCCGCGTGAACCGCGTGCTTCGTGATGTGAGCGTGCTCGTGTCCCCCAGCGCCGAGACCGCGCTCTGCGCGCTGCTCACCAACCACACGCACGACCTCGTGGCACCCAACGCAGGCGAAACCAAAGCCTACACAACGACCAAGACGGCGTTTCTGAGCGTCGTCCGAGCCGCCGCCAACAGTGTGCGACAGCAGGCGCTCGCACACCTGGACGCACTCGCAATCGAGCGTGTGTTTGGGTTTTGCGCCCCGTCGATCACGCGTCGCGTAGAGACGCATGTGCTCGTGGAGATCGCTGATGCCCTGTAGTCGCGGTCGCTCATGGTGGTCTATTTAGCTTTCTCCGACGGCTGGTCTGCGAGAATTGAGATAAGACTCCTGGGTTGAATGGGCTGAGACGGATTCTGTCTGGTCGCAAGCAGAGGAGCCACCACTCCCTTTTCTTTCCTGCCTCATCCATGGAGACCCTTCACTTTCTTTCCTCCTAGCTGCCCTCACGACATCCTCAACGAAAGCACGACGTCATGGAACCGCCGCTGCCCGTGCCCACCGTGCCGATACTCGTTCAGATCGCCCCTCGTAATCTTGATCACCCAAGTGCCACCATCGGCTCCTTCGGTTTCTCGTGGTACGACCACGTTCTCGACGTGGCCGGATCTCGTAATTGCACTGACAGGATCGACGACGAAGTCGTGATCAGCGACGTCGAGAACCTGTCGCCCGAGATGATCGATGCTAGCACGATATGCACATCGACACGGTTCGTTTTTGGACAAAATACCGCATGTCGGTCTGGTTTGGAAAGAAAAGGACGTCATAAATACAGAAACGACGTGGCTCGATTGTGCCGCCGAACCTACCGATTCGGCGGCAGGTATCTGTGGCTTGCAAGTCGAAACAGGAGTCGAGATCGGGAGCACGGGCATCACGGGTCTTGGTGTGATCTACAACACTAGGAACGACGCCACGCACGCGGTGATCAAGGCGCCAGCGGTGTCGAAGGAGGCCTCTCATGCGGCGTAAGGTGGGGCGATGGTGGTGTGGATTGTTGCCGATCGGAGCGACAGCAGTCTCGATACAGTCAGCCCTTTTATGCACCGCTAGCTCTCAGAACTGTCTTTTTATGTGCGACAAGACGTCCCGCTTTGTGATGATGCAGCTCGGACGCAGTTTCTTGGGTCTACACTACGTCTCAATAGATCGTCAACACACGGACGAAAGTCGCATTCTCGTTGTGTCTCCTGACGGCAGCACGTCTCATTCAAACGCGAGCAGTGGACGTCCCGTGCACGCGGCCTCGGCGCGGACCACGGCGCCCAGGACTTCAAAGAGCCACAGCGCAACGTACGACGCGTCTGCACCATGGAGCGACCCGCCAGTGGACGTCGTATAGTCGGTCGACGCACGCGGCTTGGTGTCGTCCAGCACGTGCCACTGCATCCAGAAAAAGTTGGACGCCCATACGTCCCGCGGGCAACTGATCGCGTGCTGCATCTCGGGCGACGCGATCGACCGCATGTACAGCGTCACACAGTGCGGTGTGTCGACCATGGCGAGCAAATAGAGGCAGTGCACCGTCGCGTCCATGCCATGGTATTGATCTTGGTAGTGCACGATCGCCATGATCGGCGAGAGCTCCTGCAGCACATCGACCGCGACGGTCGCGCGGCCATTGTGGATCACGCGCCGGTACATCTCGGTCTCGGTGTAGATGCACCAGGCCATGGCGGTGTGCTGCGCGAGATCAAAGCCACAGAAGGTCTTGTGGAGACGAAACTGCACACTGGACGACGCGGGGTCGTGGCGGCGACTGTCGCGCCACCCCAGGAAGCTGAGTCCGGTCGATTCCCGATCGTCGCTGGCGTTGATCCGCGCGGCTTCGTCGGCTGCGGCCGCTAGTTCCCGCACACACGCGGCACGTGTCCAGGGGCGAAAGAAGAGTTTTGCAAGGAAGCGTCGGGGCGCGAACGCATTGCTCCAGTCTTTGGTCATGGGCTCTTGAGTCGCTGAGACCGTCGCGACGACCGACGCCGCGAGCTCACGTCGAAAGAGCGCGTGATCGTGCAGCAGCAGACGCAATTGCGCATTGCTACGTAAGAGCTGCGCGGCTTCGCGCGCCGCTGGCGTCGGGCGAAGTAGCGTTGCGCGCATGCGCTTGGTGTCGTCGGTGAGGAATTCGTCCCAGATCGCATCCTCGTCCGACAGCATCGGCAGCGACAGCAGGACCACTTCGAGCGTGTGGACGTGGTCGTGCATGGCCGTGCGCTTGTGCGTGCGGCGCTGCCGTGACAGGCGCTCGCGCGCCCGCTGGTG
>JAADXQ010000687.1:0-10267 GCA_023337915.1 Pythium angustatum | reverse complement strand
GGTCAATAATTCGATTTCGCCAATGTCTCGAAGTTCGTTGTTGGAAATATCCAAATCAATTAGTGCCGACAATGCCTGGACGCCTTGGAGCGACTGGATTTGATTCACGGATAGATCCAATACCTTCAAATTGTGCAGCTGTGAAAGCGGCGGGAAGGTGTTCAACTTGTTGTGGCACAAATCGAGCCACTGTAACGTCGCGATGTCTGCAGGCATTTCAAACGCTGCAATCTCGTTCCAGGCGAGGTCGACTACTTGGACAGCTTGAAGGTTGTTAAAGCACGCGTCGATTGTGGGCAACGAGCAACAATTAATTCGGAGCGATTCAAGCTTCTTCCACATTGTCAGCGGCACTTCCTTTGTTGTCGTCGGCGATAAAACTTGCGAGAGACTATCCAGTGGCGTGTGCTCCAGACGGAATTGGCGCAGCTGGCGCGCGAAGAAGTGCACGTTCCCGAGCACCGCGACCTCAGTGTGGACGATTTCAATCACGCGCAGCGATGGAAAGATGTCCATTTCAATAGGTGAGCGCAAAAGGGACTGCTGGTGGATGCGCAGTCGGCGCACTTCTCGTAGGATCGTCGAGAGCTTGAGCACTTGAATGTGGCTGCTCATTTTGATCTTGAGTTGGGCCTGAGGCTGGATGGTCCACGCCTGAATAACGTTGGTTTGTGGGTCGCGCTTCGGCTCGAGGGCTTCGTGAAGTCGAAAGGCCAAGTAGTTGATCTGCTTGGCACCGAGCACAAGGTCGACGTCCTCCAGCTCGTGGACATGCTGCTGCAGCAGCTCTTCGAGAGCGCGCAGAAACGCCTCGTCTTCGAGCGCATTGATCGTGATTTGCACGCGTGTGGAAGCGGCAGCTGGTGCCGTCAACACCACGTCGGGGGGTGCATCTCGCTGTGCGCGCAACCGCGACCGCCGTCGCGACGGCGAGAGAAGCGCCGACACTTCGCTTCGCTCCATGGTCTGTCTGTTCTCTCTAGTTTGGGCGGAATTCCAACTACAACTGTTCCGCGTTGAAGTCTATACTCGGGACAAAAGATATGGGTCTGGTCCCTCGTTGAAGGAGAGAATTTCGGGACACCTTCACCTTTCCTTTCCCCCCTTTGGATTGATTCCGATCAAGAAGCCCGAGCACGTGCACGCCGGCCGCTGCATCTCCATCCGCCAGAGGACAGGAAGGAACCAGGGAACGCGAGAGTGAGAAGCAGGTTTTCAAGGGAACGGGAAAGGCGATTGCTGAGGAGGATCAGCGGTCAGCAGAGCAGGAGGAGGAGCGCGCGATCTTCCATCGCCACTCGACCGCGTAGCACGAGCCCCGGACGGTTGAGGTCAACCGGCGACTGTCTCTCGCTTGCCGCACTCCGCGAGTGCGCGGGTCGAGAGAGAGCGACACACCACGAACACCACGTCGACCACGACCCATTCGGCGGACGCGGACGAGACGGGGCGACGCCGAGGCGGCAGCAGTAGTAGTACCAGCGACACAGGCGACGGCGTCCCCGCCGTGGACGACGGCGCCGACGCGGCCACGCGCACAGAAACAGTCGAGACCGTCGTGTCGCCGCCGCCGCACGACAAGAAACTACATCACATGGAGCGATTTCCATCCGAGAACCAGAAACGGCGCAAGAAATCCCAGTCCGACAGCATTCACAGTACGTGCAGTTACGTTAACTGCTGCTGCTGCTGCGATGGAACGGAAGTGACTAATCCAATGATGCAATTCGTAGCTGACGACGAGATGGACGAAGAAGAGCTCGCACTATTCCACATCGTGGCCGAAGACCTGCGGGTCAAGTCGACGGTGGGATGGCAAAACGCCGTCAAGTCGCTCACGTCGGCCCTGAACCATATTGAGCGTGACGAATCCCAGCGGTTTCTCGAGTATGCGTTCAATCGCATCGTTGGCATTATGCTGGATCAACAGTACGTGATTCGTCGAGAGGTTGGCAATGGGAAAGAGCACGAGTAGCTCACAGTTGTGTGTTGCTGTGGAAAGCTCGAGCAAGATTGGCAGTGTCGAGAAGTCGTGCGTGACCCAAACGTTGGCGATCTCTGTTCCCCTGATCGTGGCACAGCTGAAGAGCGGGCGCTATGCGCAGGTGCTACCTGTCCTTGTGATGGTCTTCAACAAGAAACGCACGTTCTACAAGGATCTGCGCACGTCCGCGATGATGGGCAGCTATTGGAACAAGGTCGGAGGCGCGCCTGAAGTGCGAGCGCAATGTATTGCAGCGTTCTGTGAGCTGAAGGGATTCAACTTGCTGCTGGACACACTTGAAGTGATCATGCAGTCACTTGATGTTGACGAGGCCCAAGAAAGCAAAGACGAGAACACCGCGACACCGATGGACCTCTTGGACAGCGACGACATTCGTATTTTACTGCAGGCACTTCTCGATTTTCGAAGCTCAGTGCCCGAGGAAGTGATCATGCGGCTGTGCATCCTGGTTATGACCTACTTCGTGCGAATTCCCGAACCGCTGCTTAAGCGTGAATCGACAGATGCCATCGGCGCTGTCGTTACCATCGTGCGTCGTTTTGTGGATGCCAACGTCGCCATGGGGACATCCGTCAACGCCCTTTGGTTGGATCTGGCACTTCGGTATGTGGAATCGTCGTCACTCCCGCTTCGGCTGTTCGGTCTCGAACAAATGAGCCAGATCGTCAACTGCGCGCGCGCATCACGGGCCTACCCACCTCGCTACCTAGTGCGCAACGCAGGAACTGAAGCTGTGAATGGAATCTACACTCTCAAACCGGATGCTGGAAGTGCGACCTACGTCTTGAAGAAGGAAGACACTGGCCAAGTATTCACCCTATTTTGCTGCACGATGAAGAGTGGGCTCAAGTGGTGGTTCATCTCGGAAGCTGACAAGATGCAACCTGGCTCTGATCAGGATGTTGATTACTACCAGCACCAATCGCAGCATGAAGAACGGCTTCCACCGAGTGGCCAATGGATGCCCATCGGGAAAGGGGAGGCTCCACCACCAGAGCTTATCCCGGAGGCAGTGCGCGAGGATGAAGCTGGCGAGCATCTCGATCCGACCCGCTTTGACCACGTTTTAGGAGCGTGGGTCGTTGAGAAGCGCATCACAGAAACTATCTTCGGTGATCGCATTCACCGCGAAGTCGTCTCTCGCAGTGCTCCACTTGTGAAGTTTCTCGCCGAATCGAACAAGCTCGGCGAGAACGCATTAGACATCATTTGGAGCTCGTGCTTGCAGAAAGATCGCGCACTTGTCGACGAGATTCACAACCTGCTTATCGCGACTGTTCCATTCCTGTCCGATTCGTTGGTGCTACGACTCGCGGATCAGATCAGCCACAGCCTGGAGAAGAAGCGAGAGCAACACGAGAGCACCTCAGATATCATTGCATTCCTGGAGCGACTCGCGACGGTCTCCCCGGGTTTTTTCAACGAAAAAGCTCCAGAGGTCACCGAAAAGATTCTTCGACTCATGTGGACTATCCTGCAGTCGTACGCCGGGGATGGAACTGATCCTGCTCAGCCGTATCGATTGAGCCGAAGTCTGCGTGACTTTTTTCAAGGTGGCTTGCGAAGCGATCATGGTGAAAGCTTACGACGAGAGTTCCTCGCCCAGTGCATCGAAGTCATCAAGCGGTCGTGTTTTTCGAACGAGACAGACAATGATGCGGTGGTTGAAGCGGCAGGAGCATCATCATCTTTGGAACTGCTGAAGTTTCTCATCGATTCGTACGGAGTGGAGATGTCGGCAGTGATCGAAGCGCTGAACCGTGAACATGAGCTGGCCGGGCTTCTATTCGACGAGCTTGTGGCCTTCGTTGGTCGTGCTCGAGAGAAACCACCGCCAAAATCGGAGGCAGTGTACCAAACAGGAATTGGACATCGGCTCGAGTTGATCCACTACATCCACGTGAGATGCCCAATGCTTGAACTCAGCGTCGCACAGATCCAGCGTCTTTGGATTGCACTGTCAACGTCATCAGTCGAACGCGAGTGCTGCCTAGCCTTCTTCAACCATGCAAACTACTCCAGCTCCCGCCGACAGGACGACTCACCTGAACAAAGTGGCCCACTCATGGATGAACGGGGAGGCGTGATATCATCAGCATTTTCAAGTGAGGTTCGCCTGTTCATTTTCAACGATCTTCTATGCAAGCGAACGGATTTTTCGTCGCTTGGGCCACTCGGGTACCAATGCTTCCATTCGTATTTTGTCGCCGTCAATGCACAGATCGTCTCGAGCAGTTCGAACCCGACATCTGCAGTTGGCATCGAAACGATCCTCGGTATCGATGCCCTCTGGGGTGTCGCGTTTGATTCACCCATTGATGTTGCCAAGCCAGCATCAGATGAACTCTTGCGCGTGTATCGCGGAATTTGCTCGCGCGGAGTCGAAGCAACAGCGGCGAATTGCGTCAAAGACTTTCTGCATCGAATCCTCACACACCTTTCCGCAATTGTTGACGCTAGCCCTGACGCATTGAGACGCGTTCAACAAGCCACCCAGCTCCTCAACGGATTTGTCGACAGTTTGAATCAACAAGCCGATGAGGACAGTTCTTCGACCGCGTCTCTCCTGACGTTAGGAGTCTCTCACGGGAAAAGCGGTCGTGGTGCCATTTTCAAGGTGAAGGTGATTGCTCAACGAATCCCGAGCACAGGTGCAGGTGGTGCAGGACACGTGCAAGAGAATGCGTTTCGCACTCTGCACACCACAGTCTTCGCGAATATGACCCTCGGGCAGCTCAGGAAGCAACTCGAACGACTCGTCGGCCATCCAGTGCAGCAGACGAAAATCCTCTGCGCTGGTGCAGCGCTTTCAGGGGACCAGAAAACTGTGACTGATCTACGAATCACCGAAACCAGCGAGCTCCGCGTACTTCTGTTTAACTCCGTTGTACAACGTCCGCTATCTCCGGACGCAGATCAAGCAATGGAGCTATCGGTGGAGACCAGCCCGAGCTCCGTTGGAAGCCTCATCTCTCAGGACTCCGAGTACTTCGAGGTGTTGTTTCATGTGCTCGATGCAGTCGCTGCGCATCCCACCATCCACAAGTCGCTGTGGGATCTGCTCAATAAACTACCGACAAATGCACAGCTACTAGGCAAAGTGACTCGACTGGGTGGCTACATTGATCCCAGCGGTGCGCTACCGATTGCTGATGGCGACGGTGACACCCACATGAACTCGGTATCTCCATCGTCAAGCACGCAAGCCTCCCGCTCCACGGTAGAGTGGATGTCGTTGCTCGGTGAACCATCGCACAACAAACCGATCTACATTTTGCAGATCGTCGATTCGCTGCTGCTACCCTCGGCGCCTGCGAAAATGATGTTTGCAAAGGCATTCAAGGAAAAGTTTGTTTCAGATGGCGGTTTTGATGCTGTTCTTGCTTACTTCTTGGCGGCAAACGTCCAATCGAGTCTGTTCAACGAAGGCGCCGCTGTGGCACTCAGAATCCTACGGAGTTGTTTGTTTGACTCGAGTAACGACGAGGTACACGATGAAGAGTCGGATGTTTGTGCTACCGGAAGTGAGACTGTGGAAGATGTGACTGGAGCTCAAGTGAAACAAAAGGACTACGTGCGTTTGGCGCTGAAGATTGCAGACCTGATCGCTGCGGAGTATTCTCCAGTCAAAGATGTGAATGAACACACGACAAATGAGTCAGAGCGCATCTTGATTGATGCTCTGAAGACAGCAAGGTCTATCGTTCACAGAGATCGTGAAGCTGCCGAAGCGTATGTTAAAAGCGAAGCCCTAGGTGGGGCTATGATGGCGAATATCCTCCTAAATTGTTCGAATGAGCAAGTGCGAGAGCAGTGGCTGCTTTCCATCCAAGCAGTGTGCCGAATGTCCTCACTGAACTCGGATCAGGGCGACAACTCGTGCGTGATCTTAGTCTTTGAGAGAGTGATTGCCTCTGTCGAACGTGTTGAGGACGTGTCAGTGCCGTGTGATCAATACTTCCGACTGCTCCGATTTCTGGTCCAAGAGGATCATCTCATGGATTATTGTTGCCAGCTAGCGAGAGAAGTGCTCAAAAAAATCCACGGCGGATTCTCTGCGAAGTTCCTCGCGAGCAATGAAAGATCGAGTGAAGTGCTCACAGGATGCCTCGAATTCTTGAGGGATGTTCTTCTCCATCAAACTCGCCTACGAAACGAGCTCACACAAGAGATAGTCGAGGTGGTTTACGACGACTGCCTCTTCACATTGCCGTCCGAGGACCGTCGGCGTTGCCCCTTGTGTGTCTCGAGTGAGACAAGACGACCAGCATTTAAACTGCTCGCCACTGCTATCTCGTCTCATGCACCCATTATTCACAGCCTAAAACAGCGCCTTGTCCGTTTGTTCACACGAACCGACGGTGCTAACTCTTCTCATCAGCTTCGATGGGGTCAAGAAAACAATGTGGAAACACGTCGCAATGGCGAGCATGTTGGGTTGAAGAATCAAGGGTGTTCGTGTTACATGAACTCATTCCTCCAGCAAATCTTCATGCACCCCACTCTTCGATCCGGTTTGTTGGCAGCGCAAGTTGCACCGCGTCAAGCGCCAGTTGAACCTACGAAGGCCGAAGCGGAGCAGTATCCCGAGCGTCTTGTTGGGTGCCGAATTGCGCTTGAATGCATGAATGGTCGAGTATACGAGGCAACCGTTACTGGTTATGACGAAACCTCTCGTCGGCATCAGCTTCGCTACGACGACGGAAACGAAGCCACTTTCGTACTCTCTGAAGGCCGACCCGGGAATGAGAATGGTCGATACGCTATCATGCAGACTGAGCTGACGGGCATGGATGCAACGCTCGAAGTTTTACGACAAGTCCAGCGCACGTTTTGCTATTTGCAAGACAGCGAAATGCGTTACTTCAACCCAAAGGCCTTGGTCGATTCCTGCAAGTGTCTGAACTTGGAGTTTTCTGTTTACCAACAGAATGACGCGAGTGAATTTTGCGATAAACTTCTCGATCGGCTGGAAACAGGACTGAAGAGTACTCCACAAGGGACCAAGTGCTTGACTCACGCTCTTGGCGGGAAGCTCATTTCTCAAAAGTTGCCACAAGGCTGTGGTCATCGTTATGAACGCGAAGAACCTTTCATTCGCCTCGAGCTTCAAATCCGCGGGAAGGAGAGCATTGAAGAATCGCTGGCGAGTTTTGTTGAAGGAGAGCTCATGGACGGTGATAACAAGGTCGAATGTGAACTCTGTGCCACCAAAAAGGCAGCTGTTCGACGCACATGCTTCGGTGCCCTGCCCAATTTCCTGATTCTTCACCTTAAACGGTTCGATCTGGACTACACAACGTTTGAAACAGTCAAACTCAATAATCGGTGCGCGTTCCCGATGAATTTGAACATGAAGCCGTACACAAAGGACGGATTGGAAGAGAAAGAAGCGAAGAAGGGTCGAGTTGCGGTGTCAAGCGAGACCCTGGACGAGTCCAGCATGGAAGACCTGGAGATTGATGAAAATGGTAATGATGACGACGTCGACATGAACGGTGTTGAACTGGGACAGGAACACCCTCAGGAGGTGGACGCTGACGACAGCGATTTCGAGTATCGACTCAAGGGAATCCTGGTGCACTCAGGTGTGGCTCAAGGCGGACACTATTACTCGTTCATCTTCGACCACGTGTCTGAAAAGTGGTTCAAGTACGATGATGAGGACGTAACCCCGTTTGACCCAGAAAACATTGAAGCCGAGTGTTTCGGAGGTGTTCAGCGTCGGACGTGGCATGGTTCCAACAACTCAATGGAGATGGAGGTATTCAGCAATGCCCTGATGCTTTTTTACGAGAAGGTGGAGCCAAACGACACGCAGTATGCTGAATCGTTACTACAAGATGCACAAAGCGGGACCAGGTCGCCGTACGAGACGGAAGTCTGGCGAGTGAACGAAATTTTTCTCCAGAACTCGTACGTATTGGACGTCGAGTTCCACGAGTTTTTGCGTGAAATGGTGCACTCCAAGTATCTAAAGGATCAGCTTCCTCAGCCAGCTCTAATCGAAAGTGGAGACACAGTATCGGTGCCAGCACCGACGGCGATCACGGGAATTGTCGCGGATTCCAGCTCGGATGAAGCCATTCAGACCACGCTGGCTCATATTGGTACTGAGTTCGTACTCAGTGTGTTGTTGCACTCTCGGGAGAAACATGGCATCGCCAGATGGATCACCGTATTGGCCTCCAAGTTTTCGAAGTACAAGCCCATTTGCGCACAGTTCTTTGAATCTCTGTCGACACCACCACAGCAGTTTGACTGGACCCGCAGCATTCTCTTTGAATCTCCCGATTCGATTGCGCGGCAGTCGTTTGTGCACTTGACCTCTCGGGCACTTACGGCTTACGAGACGCACTTGAAGACTGCGGGGGCATCGGTCCATGACACGACTGTACTGGGTCGATTCCTTGACGTTCTGATCGAATTCTTGGACCAGACTCCCGTCTTACAACAGACGCATCTCGAGGAGTGTTTCATGCTCATTCGCAACTGTGCCGACGGCTCATCAATCCTGCGCGATGGTATGCGCAGTCGAGACATGATTGCTCGTCTCGTCAACTGCTTCCTTGGTGATCGTGCACCCAACGCACTCAAAGAAGCGTTCTCTTCGACGCATGTGTATCGCACGTCTAACCGATATGCGTCGCCTGATTTCCAGCATCTGCTTGAAGCAATCATTGCGATTCTTGGATTCCCACGACGATCTGCAGAGCCGCTGGTCAACGAGAGCAACACGCATTACCCACATCGAGTCACGCTCTCAGAGAAAGCCGAGCTCGCACTCACCAGTGTATTTGAACAGTACCAGGATCCAGAGCACGGGAGCCTGGATAGCGAACGTCTCCAACGGTATCTTAGTGTGTGTATGAGCTGTTCCATCACGACACCTGCGGTTCAGCAGAAGGCAAACGGAATTTTATCCAAGTACGGCAAGCATGCCGTGTCATCTCCATCGTCATCGAGCGTGCCAACCGAGTTGGAGCTCGACGGATTTTTGACGTATTATACGGACGCGGCATCGGCTGCCGCGAAGAATGTCTATCAAGATCTGCGCGCGCACGGCTATGGTGACGACCTGAAGCGTACCGAAGAACATTCAAACGGCTCGTCGGAGTCGGCGAACGGTTTGTCCGGTCTGAGCGACTTGAGTCGTGGTGCGCTTCTCAATGAAGTGTTTTTCGACTCGGCGCTAGAGGAGGATGCTGAGACAGTTGGTGATATGCTGATCCGGATCGTGGATGGGGATTTGGCGGCCTCGGCGTTGCTGTTGCGCTCACTACTCCAGTGCATGGCGAGCACCGAGACGGGTTGGAAGGGGCAGCCGATCATTGATACGTGTTCGCAGATGCTGCAGACGTTGCTATCGCGTGGGAACGACCATCAAGACGACATGATCGATCTGGCGATGATTCACCCTGAGTTTGGTTTGCTGACCACGGCAGAGAATCGCGAGCGAGTACGCCAGCGGTATGCGAACAGCAACCTGGTGCCGTTGTTTGTGTATCGCCAGATCGTCGCCGTCGTGGATCTCCACCACAACATCCCCGCAGTGGCGAAGTGGCTTTCAACCAATCGGCGACGATGGGAATGGATGTACGAGTGGCTCCGACTCGAGTCCCTATGCCCGTCGCTCGGTGGACGACTGGCCGTTCTGTACCGGGAGGCCACCAAGTTGGAGGCGTTGTGTCGTCTGGGGGAGGCGCTCGGTATCCCTTACCGAGAAGAAGAACGCCACTACGTCGTGGAAGGTGCGGGCTTTGAGGGTGTCAATGGTGTGTACAAGAGCACCCCACAGCAACACGACAATTGCACGATCTACACATGCGCCAAGGAGGACATTGAGTACACGCTGTTTCGCTGCAGCATGCCCAGCAAGGCTCGACGGTGGTACATCTCGTACTCGCCGAACAAGAGTCTTCTTGGTACCGTTTCAGACGAGGACTTCTATTTCGTGCCGTGTCAGATGGACGACGATTCGCCGCCGGAATCGGGGTGGCGCGTGTGGACCAAGAATGAGAAGGCCCAGCCGCCAGCACCGACCGTGCGGCTGCTGATGTCGACTGTGGCTTCGGACAGCCACGCCACACAGCACGTGCTGGCATCGGAAGGCGGCTTTCGAGGTGATGTTGACGGTGCAGAGGCCGACGTCGATGCCGACGCGGATACGGTCGAGTACGAAGATAGCGAGGACGAGATTCGAGTGAGCAACGAGCGCTTCCAGGCCGTGCACCTAGACAACCAGGACGACATCGACCGTGC
>JAADXQ010000686.1:0-10269 GCA_023337915.1 Pythium angustatum | reverse complement strand
TTGGAGGTCCTGCGGCGCGTGGAAGCCAAAGTGCGAGAGGTCGAGCTCGAGCGCGCCGCTCTTGACGATTAGGAGCTCTTCGATCTTGCGCTTGCGCGCGAGCCCGCGCTCTTGGCACCGTCGTCGGTAGATCTCGCGTGGTGGCTGCGGTGGGCGGCTCGGCGTTGCACTAGTCGAGGCCGTATTAATACCAGTGACGCGTCGTCGCTTCTGTGCCGCTGCGAGCTCGTCGGCGTCGTCGTGGTCGGCTGCTTGGTGGTCAAAGCCGTACTGCCGCTTGAGCTCGGCGAGTCCAATTTCCTCCGAGTCGAGTGCGTGGGTCGCGACTGCGTTGATGGCCGACTGCGCAAACGCGTCGACTTCGTCGTCGTTGATGAGCTCGTCGCTGGGTGGTGCTACCGCCGCCGTGAGCGTAAACTGCGTCCACGGCGTGGCGTCGGGCAGGCAGAGACACGCGGCAGCGCCAAAGCACGCACGCGTCACTTTGGTCACGGCGCTGCGGTCGTAAATGAGCAGCTCTTGGTGCGGGTCGCTGCCGCTGACGTCGAGGCGCGTGTAGAACGCACTGGGCTGGCGCACAAAACGCACGAGACAGGCCGAGAGCCGTTCGTCCAATGGCCCGACGCCGTCGCGGTCCAGTGCGTCCATGCGCATGAACAGCCCTTCGAGCTGCGACTCTTTCACGCCGGGCGTGCGTTCGAGCTGGAGGTAGAGCGCGTTGGCGTCGTCGATACCGAGCCCCGAGTGCCGGGCGCCACGGGCGCCGGTCGCGTGCATGCAGGGAAAGTGCACGGCGCGGGTCGAGCGATGGCGCAACTCCCCACGGCGGATCTCGACGCCGAGGTCGACGAGCCGCAGGTACATGCGGAACCAGTCGGCGGCCGCCGCGACCGAGAGATTACTGAGCGTCGCGGCTTCGAGCGTCGCGATGGCGTCGCGAAAGAGCAGCGAGAGCCGCTCGATCTCGTGGAACGCGGCGTCCAAATGCGCGAGGAGCTGTTTGCGCCGACCGCTTGCAGACGCCATGGCGAGCGCGTGTGCAGTAGTAATATAGAGAGAAGAAGACGGTCGCACAGAGCGACAACGAGCAAAGAAGCGAGCGATGGGGTGGTCGCGGTCGAGGTCCGCGACGTGCTTGTGGAGTGTTTGTGGAGGGGTGGAGGGAAAATGAGGAGCTCTAAAGGTTACGGTTTACGGGTACCCGTAACGTACTTGACTACCATAAGATATGGAAGATTCAAAATATGGAACACGACTACGAAACGAAACTTCCATTTACGGAAGGCCAAAACGAAATACGGGATCTGGGAGGAAAGCGACGACTGCGAGGGCGTCGACGCTTCTTCTTTCTTCTAGCGACGGCGGCGGCGGAGAAGAGGGCGCGTTATTACGCCGGGACTAAATGGATAGAGATGCAGCACACAACAAGAGAGACAGAGAGAGAGAGAGAAAACGCAAGCGCGTATTGCCGATCGGACAGGAACGTTAGACGCGGTCCTCGACGGCGATATAGTCCGGTTCGCTGCGCGCACCTTCGTCGTTCGTGGGGCTACGGACGTTGTGGGCGTCGTCCTGTGCGTCTTCGTGCGCGGCCGTGAGGTTACCGAGGCAGCCGATGGCGCAGAGAATGAAGCAGAGCACGAGTCCGACCTACCATAGAAAATACAGTGCTTGGGTTAGTCGCTGCACGCGCCATCCCCACCAAGAGTCCACGTACAATGATGAACCACGGCAGCAAAATGTAGATCGTCGAGAACGAGCCGTCTTCGAGGCGCGCCGCGAGGATAAAGTACGGCGAAGTCAGCACGGCAATGATGAGCACCGTACAGAACGCGTCCATGAACGGGCTCCGGCTGGTCTCGTCGGCGCCGTCTTCGTGGACCGACTCGCGCGTGTACGCGTCGTACGCGGGCTGCTGCTCCTTGGGCTTGTCCGCCTGCTGCTTGTTCTTGGCGCGCATCTTAAAGTACCGAGAGACGGCGATCGCGACGTAGTACCCAATGTAGACCCACACGGGCGTGAACACGGCCCACCAGCTCGCGTCGCCCAGCTTGTCGTCGACCTTGAGCCCAATGAGCGCGCCCTGGACGATCCGCAAGGCGATGCGCACGAGCCGCACGAGCGTCGAGACCACGAGCTCCGAGCGCTGCTTCTGAATGGTCTCGGTCACGGTCACACCGGCGCCCTGGCTGTCCTTTGTGAGCAGACGGTAGCCCACGAGACCGGCAATCACGGTCTCGATGAAGCTCAGTGCGTCGTACACGTAGTACGGCAGCAGCACTTCGACCACGCTCCAGTTGAGGTCGCCGTTGAGCTTCATGGCCACAAAGATCTGGAGCACGAGCAGCAGCAGTGCCTTGAGGAACTTGTAGAGCTTGGCGAGCGCGGGCGTCTTCTGTTTCTGGTCCTCGGGGTCCATGTCCGCGTGCGACGAAAGCGACATGCAGCCCAACGAGCAGTAGACGATGGCGTCGAGGACCCACAGTGGCATGAACACAACGACCCAGCTCCACGAGATAGTCTGGTCCACGCGCAGGCACCAAAAGACTAGCGAAAAAGCACAAGCCACGTTAGTCCCAACGCCCAACCAATAGACCAATCTCCAACCCACGTACTGGGGATGATGAGGAAGAAGCCAAAGAGAAGCGAGATCGCGACCATGAGCAAGAACTTGTTGCGCGCGCCAATGGCACCGAGCGACGCAAGCAGCGCACTGAGCATTTCCTCGGGCCCCATGGAGCCGTAGTTCTCCATGAGCTTCACGCCGTCTTCCCCCGCCTGGTCGTACACTTCGCGCTTCTGCGGGTCGTTGAGCACGTCGTACGCTTGTTTCATGCGCGTAAACTCATCCTGCGCCTCGGGCGTGTTGCCACGCTTGTCCGGGTGGAGCTGCAGCGCCTTTTTACGGTACGCTTTCTTGAGCTGCTCGGGCGTCGCGTCGGGCGCAACGCCCAGGAGGTCGTAGTAGACCATGCTCTTGACCTTCTTGGGCGCCATGGTCTCTCTCTCTGGAGCTGTCTACCGGATCGTCTGGATCTGCTGGATAGTCTGGATGGCCCGGACCGTGCGCGTGAGGCGGCAGCGCAGCGAGAGCGTGGCGACGGCGGGACCGACCGACGGGAGACGGGATGGATGCCTACGGCTTCGTTCCCCTTGGCGGTTCGAGTCGACGTCGAGGGGAACGACAGGACGGAACTGAAGAGATTCGATTAAGTACGGAAAATGGGGTTTCAGCCAATAGGAGGAAAGGAAGCCACAGCATCACTGGCTGGAAAGACACATAGAGAAGTAACTCGAGGAGAAGCCCACAAAATTCGATGCCTGTAGAAACAAATGTATGTTTGTTTCGTTGGGGTCGATATTTCAATATTTAAGAAATGTATAAATGCATACCTCCTTAAACTAATACGATTTGGTTGCTATGATCGACGATATTACTGTTCTTGTCAGAGCGGTGGGTTCGACTTGGGGAGGATGGGGCCTGGCTACAGGCCCCATGTAGCTGGACCTCCACCTTGGAATCCACTGTGGCTTCCATGAGAGTTCCAAACTGCTTGGAGTCCACAGGATTGAAAGGGCTTGTCGACCCGATGCCTCGGCTCGCACAAACGACCTTTGGATGACTGTAGCGTATTACCCACAGTGGACAGCTCAGGCAAGTCAGGAGTATGACAGAATTCTAATACCAAGGATCGGTCTCCGCTGTACATCTCGGGGCTTTGTGGAGACGGTGGATACAAAACCTCATGTCGCTCTTCTCAACAATGTCACTCATGCAGCACGGTCTTGGCGAGGCTGCTCCCATTGAGCTGCTCATTGTATTCGTAGCGGTCCATTTCCGACGGCACATAAAAAGGCCACAACCGATATTCCAATCCAAAACTCAGCAAACCACAACGTATGACTGTACCGGTATTCTCTATTTCTCCAACGTGCAGAGCTCGCACAGGACCATCTCGACGTCGACACCTTCGGGCATCGACCCCTGCGCAAACGACGCGTTGCCGCCGCCGCGACCACCGACCGCTTGGACCGCCCGCTGGAGCAGCTTGCCTGCGTGCACCTCCGCGCCGTTGGAAATGCACACGACCTGCGAGCCCATGGCGACGATATGGGCCTTGGTCGGCTCGTTCTTGAGTAGGAACTCGGCGCGACGGCGCAGCACTTTGGCAAACTCGTTGTTCTGCTGCGCCGACGACGAGATCACGTGGACGGCAAGAGTAGGCGAAGTCGCGACCGGCACGGCCGGTTGCGAGGCAAGCACGTCGCCCAGAGCTTGTGCAGCCTGCTCGAGCTGCTTGACCTGCTTCTGCATCTTCGTGATGCGTTCGGGCACCTTGGCAGGCGTCGTCTCGAGCTGTGCGGCGAGTTGCTGGAGGGTCTTGTCTTTGGTCTGCAGGTACTTGGCGCCTTCGACACCTGCGACCGCTTCCATGCGCCGCGTGCCGGCGGCGACCGAGCCTTCGCTGAGAATGACGAACGGGAAGATTGACAACGAGTCGCCCACGTGCGTCCCGCCGCAGAGCTCGCGCGAGACGTGGTCACCTACGCCGCCCATGGTCACGACGCGCACGACGTCGCCGTACTTTTCACCAAAGTTACAGATCGCGCCGCTTGTCTCGGCCTGCGCACGCGGCAACTGGGCCGTTTCGACCGGTAGTCGCTCGAGCGCAAACTCGTTAACAAGCGCTTCGACACGTGCGAGTTCGTCCAGCGAGAGTGCGCCAAAGTGTGCAAAGTCGAAGCGCAGTCGGTCGGTCGTGACGAACGAGCCGGCCTGGCTCACGTGGTCGCCGAGCACGCGCTTGAGCGCGCTCTGGAGCAAGTGCGTGGCCGAGTGGTGGACCGCACAGCCGGCCCGGAAGCGCGGGTCAACAACGGCGTCGATTGTCGTCGTGTCTGCTTCGAGCCGGGTCTTGAGGATCTCAAAGCTCACGCCTTCTGGGAGCACACAGTGGAGCGCGATCGCATCGTTCGGAAACCGCTTCGTGTCCTGGACTGCAACGTGGACCGCGTCACCGCTGCCACCGCGAAGCACGAGCTCGCCGCGGTCACCGACTTGGCCACCGCCTTCGGCGTAGAACGGACACCGATCCAACGAGACCCAGAACGAGTCGTTTGGGCCTCTCCATACGCTGAGCACTCGGGCGTTCGCCTCCTGCAGCGAGTCGTAGCCCGTAAACGTCGTCCGTTCCTCTGTGAACACCCCGCGACTTGTGTCGCCCGTAGCACTGGTCGGGCTGCTCGTAAACGCACTGCTCTCGACCGCCCGACGACGGTGCTCGTCCATAGCCACGTCAAAACCCGCACTGTCGACCACAAAGCCCTTTTCTTCCGCCAGGACCTGCGTAATGTCGAGGGGGATGCCGTAGGTATCGTACAAGCGGAACGCATCGACGCCCGAGACCGTCTGCGTCGTGGCCGAGGTTTGGACAAACACTTTGTCGAGCGCACGCTTGCCGTTGAGCAGCATTTCCTGGAACGCTTTCTCTTCGTTCGCAATGATCGCGCGCATCTGCACGAATCCGTTCGCACGTTCCCACTCGGGCACGACGATCTGGGTCAGGAACGGCGCGTGAACGCCGCCAACGTTTTGCGCAAAGCGGATCGCACGACGAAGGATGCGCCGCAGCACGTAGCCACGACCGACGTTCGACGGGAAGATTCCGTCACTTAGCATGGCGTACGCTGCGCGCAAGTGATCCGCGATGATACGAAGCGTCTGGATCTGTGCGCTGGAGCCAAACTGCGGGTCGCGCGGGTTCAGTTCGTGCGCGAGCACGTCCGCAAACAAGCGGTCACCAGGCTTCAACACGCCCGAGCGGTTCGCGTCGAGCACGCACGCAACCTCGTGGAGGATCGGGACGAACGCGTCCGTGTGGTAGTTGGACGGTACGCCTTGCAGCACAGACGCAACGCGCTCGAGCCCCATGCCCGTGTCGACCGACTTTTTCGGCAGCGGATAGAGCGTCCCCGAGGCGTCGCCTTCGGTGCGCGAAAACTGCATGAACACGAGATTCCAGAGCTCGAGGAAACGCTCGTCGGGGTCGGCAATGTGGTCACCGAGGTCCCAGAAGATCTCCGAGCACGGTCCGCACGGACCCGAGTCGCCCATGGCCCAAAAGTTGTCGTCCTCGCCGCAGTTGCGGATATCGGCGTCGCGGAGCCCAGCGACTTTTCGCCACAGCGCACGCGCCTCGTCGTCGGTCTCGAGCACAGTCACGTGGAGCCGGTCCGTTGGTAGCTGGAGCTCGTGGGTGAGAAACTGCCACGCGTACACGATCGCTTCTTCCTTGAAGTAGTCGCCGAACGAGAAGTTGCCGAGCATTTCAAATTGCGTGTGGTGGCGGCGCGTGCGGCCGACGGCGTCAAGATCGTTGTGTTTGCCACCGGCGCGTACGCAGCGTTGCGCAGACGTCGCACGCGTGTACGCACGCGTCTCTTGACCGAGAAAGAGCTGCTTGAAGGGCACCATGCCGGCGTTCGTAAAGAGCAGCGAGGCGTCGCCGTCGGGCGGTGCCAGCGACGCGCTCGGCACAATGGCGTGGCCTTCGCGTGCAAAGAACTGCAGGAACTGCGTGCGGATCTCGTCGGACGAGAGCGCGTGCATGCTACGGACATGGCGTTGGAGCGACAGGGCGCGTGCGACGCGCGGCGCAATGATGCGCATGGTGTCGGACGCCACTGCGGAGGTTGGAGCTGCTCGGCGCCACAAGCTACAGTCGCGAGCTACGACGTGATGTGGACCACACACAACATCAACCTGTGAAAAAGCATGAGATGAGGATCAATTGGATAAGAGAGGTTGCGGTCGATCAATTGGTTCGACCATCGAATGATCTGTCTCTTTTCTCTGGAGGATCGAGGATAGACCCAGAGCCCACCATAGAACGAGAACAACGAGGGCATTTTAGACTTTAGACCAGGACGAAACGAGGAGGCATTGCGATGAAGTGCTGTGGAGCACGTGAGGATCATGGAGGCGGAGCGTGGAGGCGGAGCGGCGGATCACGAAGACCGCTTGACGAACCAACGTGTCCTGTCAACAAGACTCGACAGAAGGTCCCTCTCAATAGAGGACCCTAAATATATCAAAACAAGGTAGCTACAAAGTACAACGGTATACGCAGCATCCATGCAGGTCACCTTGTTATGGTGAATACGCTGCCTCCTCTCCCCTCCTCCTCCTCATCACATTCCCCCAAGAAAAGAGAGAGAGAATCGGACGACCACGATGGAGACGGCGTACTCGCAGCAGCACAGCGGCGGACCGAGCGGAGGGGACGCAGACGACATGCAGGGCATGTGGCAGTACTTGGACTCGACGCTGTCCACGCCGAACGGCGTGCCGTCGTCTTCTCCGCCGAATGGTGGCGGCGGAGCGGCGCCTCCTCCTCCTCCTCATTCGCTTCCTCCGACGTCCTCTATGCGATCGACGCATACTGGTGGAGCAGGCGGGATGATGCCGGCGGCGCTGGCAGAAGGCGACGCAGCCACGCTCACAGAGGACGACAACGGCATGTACAACGAGCTGGGCGACGTGTTCAACATGTTCTTCAACCTCGACACAGACGACGGACAGGGCGGCGGAGGTGGAGGCATCCCCCATGGCGGAGGAGGCGGCGGAGGAGGAGGCGGCATCGACCCGCGGGTGGCGCTTTCACGGCATGCGTCCGCTGGTAGCAGCTCGTTCAATGGAGGGGACGGCATCAGCCCAGGGCTCGGCGCGGGGTACCCGTCCATGTCCCCGGCGACGATGCTCTGGCTCCAGTCGCTCGGGAAATCGCCGAGCTCCGAGTCGCTCTCGGGACTGATTTCGCCGCCAGGTTTCTTCAGTGTCGGTGGAGGAAGCGCCGGTGGACTGGGCGGAGGAGGAGGGGACGGCAGCGGCTCCGCCGGCGGCGGATCAGCAGGTGGCGGCGGCCTGCCGCGGTCGCCGTCGATGGAGATGATCGACTGGAAGGCGTACAACGACGCGGTCGGCATGGCCGAAAAGACTCAGAAAGACGCGTCCTCCAAGTGGCGCGTCATTCCGCAGCACGGCCCACACGCCGAGAGCGGCGGAGCCCACACTGCGTCGCGTCCGCTGCCTCCGCCACAGCCACTGACCGCGGACGCCGTTGTCAATACCAACGTTTCGGCCGACGCCGCTGCGCCGCGCAGTCTCTTCACGCGGCAGTTTCACAATATCAAGAGCACGGTCGTGTCGCTCGTGGGTGCGCTCGGCGCCGGCGACGCAGCGGCCCAGGCGAGCCAGCAACAACAACAGCAGCAACAGCAGCAGTACCAGCAGCAGCAACAGCAGTACCAACAGCAGCAACTGTACCAGCAGTCGTACGCCCAGGCACAGGCTCAGGTCCAAGCCCAACAACAGCAGCAGCAGCAGCAAAACCTCACGGGCGTCGTGCTGCCGACCGAGGTGCACCAGCAGTACGAACTCGCGGTGCAACGCGTGGCCGACGAGAAGAACAAGCGCAAGGCCATCATTTCGCCCGAGTACGTACAGTACAGCAGCAGCCAGCACGCGTCCAACACGTCGAGCGTTGCAGCGAGTATTGTACCGGCGGCCGTGCTGCCCGACCCCATCAAGTACGAAGTACTGGACGCAGGACACTACGCGGCCCAAGTGCCCGACCCGACCGGCCGACGGCCCTCGAAGAAGTCGCTGCACCAGACGGACGAGGAGATACCGCTGTCCAACAGTTCCACGACCACGCTCGAGGCCGTGAAAGAAGAGGCGTTCCCAGGCGGCGGCCCCGTCCGTTGCAAGTGTACCGGCAAGTGTCGCAACGCGCGCTGTGCGTGTGTCAAGGCGGGCTTTGTATGTGGGGAGCACTGCAAGTGCGTGGGCTGTGCAAACCCATTCGTGCCCATGGAAAAAGAGGGCATTGCCATCAAGAAGATGGTCGAGGACGTGTGTCTCATGCAGTTTCTCTCCAAGGTCAAGGACATGCAAGAGCTGCTGGACTCGACCGTGGCGTACGACTGCTGTGGCGGCGGCTCAGTGCCAGTGAAGCAAACGGTCGAGAACGGCTTCACGTGCCCGACGTGTCATGCGCACTATACGTATTCGTGGTGCAGTAACCGGCTCTGCCACGACCAGAAGAAGCCGCGCAAGCACTGCGCCAAGTGCCGGCGCTGTGGCGACCACCGGAACGAGCACTGCGACGAGTGCAACCACTGCTACTTTGCCGGCGTCGCCAACAGCTTTAGCTGCAGCTGCAAGGGCGGCAAGCACGGCAGTAGTGCCGCTAGTAGCGGTGGCGTCAAATCGCGGTCGGTCGTCCCGAACGTCGACGGCCACGGCGTCACGAGTCCCAACAACAAGACGACGGCGACAATGGGCGGCGACCGGAGAGGCGACGAGAACGCGAACCCGCAGACCAGCGGCGGCGGCGCGGCGAGCGCACCGTCGACCCACGCGTCGGGACACAACATGACGGCCGGACTGTCGAGTACCGAGGCCGAGAAAGACGATGCGTGTCCGATGCAGTGAGAATGGGAGAAAGTCCATTTGTTGTGGTTAATATACGTCCAGCAGCAGTGGCAGTAGCAGCAGCACAAGTACGGAGGTGCGTGGTGCATAGCGCACGGCGTGGTTCTCGAGACTCGGTGTACACACGACAATGGGTTTGTTAGTGTCTGGATCCACGACGTTGTCTTTGAAAGGCGAGCCGGGGTACGGCGCACGGTAGTACACGAGCGCATTGTTCTAGCCAGAGAAAGTATTAGTATTAGTCGCTGGTCGTCACCTCACGGCTACGAGTACCACACGACGCACCATCCACGTGACGCTCTTCTCGGGCACGCGGCCATTGACGTACTTGGGATCGCCACAGCGCCAGAGGTCGGCTGGCATTTGACAGGCCGTCATGTAGTTCTCGCAGACACTGCGGCAGAGCAAGAGGCTCCGGCCTTCGGCGTCGCAGCGTGGAAAATTGAGCCAGCAAAAGTAGTTCTTGAACGCGTTCTCGCAGTCGGGGTTCTCGACAAACCGCGGTGTGATCTCGCGGCGGCCGCCCCACTCGTCCGTGTTCTTGTCGAGGAACGTCCGGTTGGTCTCGTACATTTTGCGCTGCGTCACGAGTTTCGTAAAGAGCTGCTCGACAAACTTGTCTTTCGTGAGCGCCGAGTGGTTGAACCAGAGCGACTGGTACCGCGGCAGGCACGCGGTGTACGGCACGACCGACTTGCAGAACGGCAGCAAGACATCAAAGTCGGTCGGTGCCGTGCATTCGCCTGTGTCGGCGCCGGCGAGCAGGCACGCGT
>JAADXQ010000685.1:0-10273 GCA_023337915.1 Pythium angustatum | reverse complement strand
TCGCCTCGGACCGAGAAAAAGTGGAGTGGAGTGCAGTCGAGGGAATTCTCAAAAGGCGGCACAGTCGACACGCGACGTGATGACTTCGGCTGCGATTGCGCTCCGGAAGGAAGACCGCTTCGGGACGTTCCACGATGCCGTCGCCGTGATCGAGGCCTTCGCCGGCGCCACGCAGCAGCGCCGCGTGCGCGTCCAGCAGTCGCCGGCGCAACCAACACCGCCGCGCCGCGAGGGGGACGCCGCGGTGCTAGAGACAGAGAGCGACCTTGGCGACGAGGACGCCGCGGTGGCTGTAGCCGGCGGCACGACGAGTGTCGGCGGCGTCGCGGGTCCAAGCAGCAGCAGCACCAGCGCGCAGCAGGCGAACGTCGTTGTGGTCGAGTGTGAGAACGCGCCCGAGTGCAAGTGGTTCGTGCGGCTCTCCTATATCAAGAGCGAGAAGAAATGGAAGATCTCGAGCATGAACACCGTGCACCACAAGACCCACTGCGTCGAGTCGACGGGCGTGGGTGACGCCGCTGCGATTACTGGATCGGGGGTCATTCACGACGCCGCGGCGGCGGCCGCGGCGGTGTCGGCACTGTCGGGTAGCTCCTCGACGCCTGGAGCGTTCCAACGTATGATGCGCGAGGATGCGCCGACACCCGACGCCCTTGTTGGGTCGAGCTCGTCCGTAGCCGTCGGCAGCGGCCACGTGCAAGTGGGTATGGTGTTTGGAAGTTGGAAAGAAGGCGTGACTGTCGTGCGCAGTCTTGCGTATCAAATGGGCCGCCGCGTCGTCGCCGAGAAGCCCAGCGACATGATGTACGATGGCCGCCCGATTGTCGTGCGTCGTGTCGTGTGCCAGAACCACCGCAACTCGAATTGTGAATGGATGGTCGTATTGGAGCAGTCGGCTGACGGCAACGAGACCTTCACGGTGCTTTCGATGCACCTGCTGCACTCGAAAGAGTGTCTTGAGACGTGCAACTTTAGCGCCCGCAAGAAGGAACAACAAGCGCAGAAGGCACTCGCTGCGGCTGCAGCGGCCAACAGCGACAGTCTTCTGACCAACCCTGCTGCATCTTTGCTTGTGGACGACCTGTCCAAGTATCAACTCACTCACGAGATGCGCTGGAGCACTGGCAAAGAAGCGACCAAGGCCATCAGTGACTTTACGCTGGTCGTGCAACGCAAGCGATCAAAGCTGTGCAAGAAAAACAACGGCGGCAGCAACAAGAAATACGTGTGCTCGGACGAGAAGTGTCTGTGGTTCGTCCAGCTTGTGAAGGGCTGGAAGTCGAAGAACTGGAAGATCTCGGCCATGAATCTGAAACACTCGGATCACTGCACTGGTGAGGCCAAGCCAACCGCGCGTCAGTTGGCGGAGATGCGTTTCTTCCGTCAGGCCGTCGTCACGCACTCGAAGTCTAGTGGTAAACTCCTGACGGACAACTTTCTCACCAACTCCGAGTCGGGTATCAGGATCCCGCGAGGAATGGCGTACCGCGCTCAGCGACTCGTTGTCGCGACGTCGACAGACGACCTCACAGAGAGCTACAAATTCATCCCAAGTCTGCTCGACTCGTTCGCGAAGAAGAACCCGGGATCCACCATCTCGTACGAGAAGGACGAGCAAGACCACTTTGTGCGGGCATTTATCATGCCGAATGCCATGTCGCTTTCTCTGCTCTGCATGCAGCAGGTGTTTGGCATCAAGGTTATCAACTTCGACAGCGTCAGCTACACGGGATGTTTGGTGCTGTTGGTCGGTCGCGACGGAAACCTACAGAGCCAAGTCCTCGCGTTCGCATTGCTACCAAACAGTGAGATGGACCACATGAAGTGGTTTCTCTCGCTCGCAAAGGCTGGTGACGTGCGCTTTGATAACTGCCCAGTGTTCTGCAGTCACAACCAAAACGGATTGTTGCGTGCGCTTGCCCACGAAGCGCGTAACGCGAAGATCATGTTTTGCGTGCGGAGCCTCATCGAGGAGATCAACCGCGACAAGAACATCCCGCAGCTTGGTGCGCTCGAAGAGCTTATTTGGGATATGCAGAGCCAAGATACGGAGGAGGGATTCCTCAAGGTGCTTGCCCAACTGGAGAGCTTAAATGCGCCAGCGGCCGCGTTCATTCGTGCTGTACACCCGAAGAACTGGGCGTACCACTTGAATCGAACGATCCGTTTGTACAAGTGGTCGAACACAGCGGCGGAGGAAGCAACGCGCGGCTCGGATGTCCAGAACAGCGACGAAGCGCCGTTCGATCTCATGTATGGCTTCCTCGCGTTCCTCATGGACAACGTGTTCAAGAAGAACCAGCTCTCACAGAAACTCGTCGCAGAGAACCCGCTGCTGACACCAGGCGCCGACGCTGTCTATCGCCAAGAACTTCAGGAGTCGAAGATGTACACAGTGCGCCTATGTGACGAGCAGGTCGCGTTCACGTGGCGCACTGGTGAGCGCCCGAAGATCACGCACCGCGTGGATCTCTCTTTGCGCACGTGCACGTGCGGCCAGATGTACCAGCTGGGTATTCCGTGTCGCCACTTCATCGCCGTGAGCCTGCATTTCGCGAACGAGGCTGTGCTCATGGACGGCTTCGACGCCATCTACAAGGCCTCGGCATACGCCGAAGTGTGCCGTAGCCTTCGAATTGAGATCCCGGCCGCCGAAGACCTGAGCAAAGATACCACCATCCTTCCTGCGGCCTCGCTCAAGGGTGCGAAGTACAAGAAGCGGGCGCGTCCAGCCGAGACTGCTGGAGTCGGCGCCGGTCGGATGGCGATGGCGCCGGCTGGCATGATGGCACCCATGGCCAAGGCTCCCCGTCTGGACTTTGACGCCGATGTCGTGTCCGGGCTCACTGAGCTGGTGTGAGGGAGCACGCGTCAGTCACCAGCACGTGTGCATAGTATCGTTTAGCTACCGGTATGCGAGATGTATGGTGAGCCAGGCTGCATGGGCGGTGGTGGGGTGTGTATTCGATGCTCAGTATAAATACAGTCCTGTGCTCTTTGTTTCACACGACTGTGTTCTTTCTCTCTTCTACTGGTTGTTTGGGTCTGCTCATTTCGCGTCCGCCGTACTGTTCTTTCGGTGAGCAGGTTTCCGGATGACGCTTCCGGCCGCGTCGCTGACCTTGGGCGACACGCTCTTCTTGAGCTTGGCGGCCGTGCGCTGGAGCGTCTTGCGTTTCAGCGCCATGCGGTGCATGTGCAGCGAGTTCTTCGGCGGGCGCGCACGTACCACAACGTCTGCGCCTAGCGGCTTTAG
Source organism: Pythium angustatum (assembly GCA_023337915.1). Lineage (NCBI taxonomy): Eukaryota > Oomycota > Peronosporomycetes > Pythiales > Pythiaceae > Pythium > Pythium angustatum. Next base: position 7,017 of record JAADXQ010000685.1, on the reverse strand, counting down.
TTCCGCTCCAGCAGACGACGCGGCGCCGGCCAGCGAAATGCCATAGTTCTTGGCGAGACAAAACTGCAGGTCTTTTGCCTGCAGCTCGGTCGAGCGGCGGTGCTTGGCGAGCCGCGAAGAGAACGCGACCACGTCCTCGACAAAGTCGGACGCCATGTCCAGCAACAGCTCCTCCACAGCCGGCTGGAAACAGAAGCGTGGGTCGATCGACCGCAGTAGGTCACCGAGCGGCTTGTTGGGTGTGAGCGCCTTCGCGGCAGACGCCAACGTCGGCGCGGGGGACGCAGCGGCAGCTAGTTTGGGGGACGCCTTGGAGGTGGAGGTGCTGGCGGAGGAGGCGGATGCAGCAGTGGATGTCGTGGAGGGTGGAGGGGAGGAGGCAGGCACTGCCGTGGTGACAGCGGCGGGCGTCGGGGGAATGTACATGGCCCCCGGCACGAGACGCTGCTTCTTGTCGACCGCCATTTTCGCACTGGCACTTCGGATGAGAGGGACAGGAGGCACCATACCGTGTTTTGCGACGATCGATCGACTTATGGAACGTGCAATTTCACGGTAAGGTTATAACCGTGGACAATGAGGAGTGATGGTCTTCAACGACAAGAATCAACTCCACAGTTCATGGGCAAGGAGGTGGCTGGTGTTCATGTATTCATCGACGCCTGTAGCATCACGAAAAAAGTCAAAAGGTGACGGGGCTGTTTGATGTTGCCTTATGCCGTTGCTAGATCAGCCGCTTGCGGCTGCACAGCTTGATGGGGCAGTGGTGCTGCAGGCGTAAGACACGAAGGAGCTTCTGTCTGTGGCGGAAGCGTCTGTCGTGCTCTGCTTAGAGTGTTATCGGCACGAAATCGGCAAAGCTGCTCACGGAGGCGCGCGCGAGCACAGCGACAAATCGCATGCAGCCTCTACGGTAGCAATACTGTATGTTGTTTAGATGATCAGTTCAAGTCGAGGCTCGCAGGTCCTCAATATGAAAATCAGCTGCCTCCACCAAAAGAACGAAGCGTTGAAGCTGCAACTATAGCGAGCACTGAAAGACCCTATCGAAGCATCGACTTGGTCTCAAGACGCAACTTCTCTGCGTCTCGGATGACAACGCACGTTACTCCGTCACAAGTCGCAGATACGTATTTTTTAGCGAATCCAATATCTACACGTCAGCCATTGGTTATAAAAGCACATCACAACGCCTCATTGGCGTAAAATAGGAGCAATTTCAAATTCCTGGTCCATCTTGCCGCGCCTGGAAACCTTGGAAGAATCATTGCGTGGGGAAACCGGTGGTCACTTTCTCGCGCATATCGTCCCGACCAGCACGTTTCTTCTCACCACGCCACGCAGTTTCCACTCGATCCTCTATGGCCGATGTATTCGTGCGCAATCGGCGCGCCCAAGCGCAACCGCGACGTCGCGGACGCACATGGGGCGAAGTGCCGCTGAGCACCGGCGAGATCGAATACCTCACGCGCGTAGACGAGGCCGCACGACGACGGGAGCGGCTGGTGCAGGTGCGCGAGAAGGAGAAGCGTGCGGCACAGTTGGTCACGCAGCGGTATCGCGATAACCTCAAGAAGCTGCAGGGCTACCGCCTGAAGCATGCCCAGCTTGACCATGTCCACCAGCAAGACGTGCTGCTCTCGGCGCTGCACGAAAAGTTCCAGTTTAGTCTGCAGGGCATGGGCACGGCGCAGCGGAATGCGCGAGAAAAGGTCATGGAGCTCGTCGAACTAGCACAGATGGAGCAGCGCAAGTGGGCAAACAATCGCCGCGGTGAGAGGGAACGGTTCGGGGACGCCATTGACACTGTCCACGACGATGCGACGCTGCGTCTCCAGCGGCGCCGAGAGATTGAGCGTAACATGCTGCGACTGAAGGAGATGAGTGTCAGGCAGCGCAGCGACGCGAGTGCCCGTGCAAAGCGCGAGCTCGAGATGCAACTGCAGCTTCAGCGCGCCCAAGAGGAAGCCCAGCGGTATCGCCTTCAGACCGCCGCGAGTCAAGAATTCTCGTATCCGCGCAAAACAGAAAAAGATGTTTCGGCATATTTGTTCACGAGAACGCACTGCGTAACGCTGCCAACGCACAGTGAGAGTCAAGACAAGACTGCAGGAGAAGGTGGATACAAGGAGGTCAAGATTGTTCGCCATAATCGTGTGCAGCGCACAGTGGCGAGCGCGATTGACCGAGCCGAGGAGTATCGGATGGAGATGGAGCGAAAACGAGAAGAAGAGTGGCAGCTTCGAGAAGAGAATACCCGTGTTGCTGTCTCACGGGGTCAAGAAGCCCTCCATGTTGTTGACTCTATCCGAGAGGGTGAACGCGCGTTGGACTGGCTTACATCCATGAACCGACAAATGCAAACGACTGAGACGATGGAACGAGAGACCGACCTTGTTGGTGGAGGCGTTCAAGCGCAAGCTAACGGAGACCCTGTCTTTGATGGGGACGGAAGTGAGGCATTCGCACGCCTATTTGGCATCGAAGATTCAAGTGACGTCGTCGGGATGTCAGGCACAGACGACGAGCAACTTGATGGCCCTCAACGAGTGGTGGCTCGTCGAATTGAAAGCGTTGCTGATTCTGATGATTCGTCGCTGTTCAACGATGAAAGTCGAATTGCGAGCGAGCTAGACAGTGCAGACTTTCGTCGTCTGAGACCGCAAGCAGCGTCAGAACTCGCAATTGAGCACAAGCTTGAAGCGATGGACAAGCTTCTGAAACGGGTGGCTTCTTACAAGGACCATAGCAAGGCGACAATCGTAGAGGATGATCACGGAATGGCACCAGCAACTGAAGCGATAAATCGTCAGAACCGGTTCGAAGCGTGGAAGCGAACACAAGCATTTAACGACGAAGGCTCATCCCACTCATTTGCTTCGCATACGAGTGGTGAAATAGGTGCAGTTCAGCCCACGAAGACCAGTGATCCGGCAGTCCAGCCTGTCGAACACGCAATCCATCAAGATACAGGTGCGACGCACAACCAAGATGTCGGGTATCGTCCGAGCAATGATCGCGTCCAACGAGATTTTACCCAGCGCCCACATGGAGTAGAGCCTTTGCAAGGTGATCGTCGAACTCAGGGCAGTGTGAGCATCAACGAAAAGTCACCACTCGAAAAGGATGAGCACGAGATGGATGGGGGACAAGAATCGTCCGCTTCTAGTATCGAAGACCCGAATGAGTATACCTCCAGCTATCCATCGCTGTCGTCGAGAGAGGGGGATCAGGTTGCAAGGCAAGGCATCGTTGAACATGAGAGAGCCGTCCAGATTGCTCGACGCCTGTCGCTCGAAAGACTCGAAGAGCAGTTGAAGGAGCACCATCAAAAGCTGGTATCGCGCCTTGGCGACGACAATTGGGGGCAGACTCGGCATACGCAACAGGATCGCCCCGCGCTGGATGGAAACATTCAACATGGTTCACACTTTCAACCTACTGGCTCCAAATCGCGTCCGTTTGGCGCGATGAATCAAGGAGAACGTAGAGAAAGTCACGGATCAGAGACATTTGATGTGCCACCGGAGCAAGTTCATGAGGAGACATCAAGTCCTCAATCCCAGCGCAAAAGCCTACGCAGAGCGTCTCAACCAACTGCCGAGCATGCATACAGAGAGTTCTCCCGCTCGCCTGCTTCTTCTTCGCCACCAACCTCGGTCCGGGATGTGCAAGATCAAGCAGCCATCCCATTGACTTCATCTCGTTCTTCTTCATTCCAATTTCCGCCACCCGTCGAGCCGGTAAGCGCACAACACCGGGTAAACGTCAATCTGCGGATATCAAGAGACGAGGCGAATGGGGATGACGCAAAGTCTGCTTCTTCCTCGAAGGACCTTGACGACGTCGTATATCCAACTTTGATCAGTGTCGATGCTCGCCAATATCTGAATGGTCCGACCGTTCACAGGGATGAGGACTGCAGCGAAGATGAGGATGTGTCGGAGGCTCATCTCTCTGAGAGAAACCATCGTGAAAGTGACGACATATATCCGAGTGGGCCGACTGTTCACAAGAAAGACGAGGACTCCAACGAAGATGAGGATGTATCGGAGGCTCATCCCTCGGAGGGAAACGATGACGAAAGTGACGACTATTTGGTGAGGTCGAGAACGTCGGCAAGACATGGTCAATATGAGATAGTGAACACCAGCAGGAAGAACGTGGATGCGTTGGCTAACACGAGTGCGCGTGGCCGTCGGGTACCGGCAACTGCCTCGACTCATTCACATCGCCCGCCATCACGAAAGTTATCAGCCACTGGAGAAGACATGACAGAACATTCTCAAACGGCCCCCCGAGGGGTCAGTCCGAAGAACTTCTCGTCAAATGATCGCGCCCGACCAGTGTCAGAAGCTTCGATCTCCTCAGAAGAACCCATCCCTGCATATTCTAACGCACGTATTCAACGCGACAGCTCACCGATGTTGGCTGCGAACGATTTGGAGGACTCAAGTAACCTCGGTTCACCAAGCTATCGCCATAAGCAAGCTCTTCAAACTGATACCCGATTTCTTCGTCAGACGGAGCGACACGTGGACGCGATGGCGAGCAGTTCTTCTTCCATTCTTCAATACTCGTTACCTCTATCCGACTCGTTCAGTTCGATGAACGATAGCCACCTCGGACTCGACAACATCGAGGCACTCGCGAACCAGTTGGTGCCAATCTTTCCGCGCAACCTTCGCTCCAACATTGAGAATCGTGAACGTCGTGCATCAGGTGCTAGATCCTTACGTGACACAGCAATTCTTCTGGATGGCCTCGCACCTCAAGAAGCGCAATCGGATCTTCTTGAAAATCAAGACGTCCCACTTAATAACCCGCTTCAAGCCCCCCAACCTGCCCACAGTGGTGGCATACTTCAAGAGGACCACATCGCAATCGGAACAAGCCTGCACGAATCTGATGCAACAGCGGTGTCGAACACAGGTCGCGAGCAACGTCATCTGAGCACAATTGACGACGTTGTCCAAGTATTTAGCGAACCGGTCGAGGACGTCGCTGATGGTCGACGGAATTTCCAGGATCAATCGTTTTCGTCCGACAGCTCCTCAGACATGTCCGCATACATTTACTTGGAGAAAATGCGGAAGATGACTGGTATGCCGAGCACTACAAGTGGAGCGTCGCAGCTGAACAACCAAGCTCTCCCCACTTCCAACGAAAGATCGGCGAGTCGCACGAACTATGCTCAGACTATCACGATGGGAGCCATGGCACGAACACGGGCAGTTCGTGATAAGACACTTCGACGTGACTCAGTCGACTCGTCTTCCAGCTCGACACCTTCAGTGGACGCTCGCTTCCAATATCTGGTCAACATGACTGCGGTCGCTGGAAGAGCACTACCACTGCACCTCAACCTCTCGTCAAACCATCGAGACCAAATGAGCATGCGAATGCCGCCTCCCCAGTACAGTCTCAACAGTTACTCCAGCGATTCTGAGAGCGAGGTTTCCCGTGGTGAACGTGATGCCAGAAATCTCGGAAATTCGATGATCCGGGAAGAAGCTTCGATGTATCACCAACTTCAGTTTGTTGGGGAGGAAGATGGTCCTGGAAACCGTGAAGGGTTGCCTGTATCTCAAGCGTCACTTCCTCAACCAGGGAAAATCGACTTTAGCAAACCACCTCCAGCCGTCTTCCGGTCGTCGTCGGGTAGCGTCAACTCGAACCGTAGCAGACCTGCAAGCCACGACAGCGACAATGAAGATGGTCACGAACTACACAAATCCAATGGCGCCCAACTGATCCAGCAGTTTGCTCTAGAAGAGCTAGGCCCGCGACTGGCGTCTTTACCTCCTCCGCCTTTTGGCGATCTCGACATGAGCCAGCCACCGCCTCCACTCGCTTGGATCGACTCAGACGATGAGAGCGAGGAAGAAGGCACCGGCGTGCAAGTTGCCAGTGAAACCGACTTGGACCCACCGAATGGCAACGGTCGAGATGACATGGCGGAGATTCATCGGAAAAAGGGAGAGGCAATGTTCGTGCCGTTTGAAGAAAGTGGAAGTGGCAGCCAACCCCCGCCAGTGACGGCCAGTCCCGAAGGTGCATCTTTGGCAGATGCTTTCCGAGCGCGTCACCCTAGTTTCCACCGTCGTGCACAGTCAACCAAGACACTGCTAGACCAACGACGCCAGCAGCTTGAACAGCGTCGAGCGGCGGAATCCCTAGATGCTGAGCTCGCGCAGTCCAGGGGCAGCGGGTCCACGCGCATCGCCCCAGCCAGGACGTCCCACGCGACCCCGCCGGCTTCAGCACGCAATAATGCGCCATATCAGCCACCACCGTTGACCATGCCCAAGCCAGAGCTATTAGATCGCTTGGCGACCGGACAACGCGCAAAAATCTCGGCCGAGGAAATGCGCGAAAGAACGAGACGTCTGTACAACCAGTTGCCCGAAGTCACCGAGAGAAAGCGCCAAGAAGATGTGCTCGAGCGCCGTCGTCAACGACTTGCCGAGTTGCGAGACCGAGAAAAGGTGAGGCGCATGAGCAAGAGTCCTGGGTCTTTGCCACCGGCGATCTAACACGCTGATACTGTTTTTCTCTTCTCGTAGACTCGCCGCCTGCAGCAGCGCCAGCGACAGAGCCAAGCGCCATGATCGGTAGCACATCGCAGGTGATCCAGTCCTCTCTATTTAATACATGGCACGTTGCTCAATCACGCGATGGCACGGCCGGTGGCGCCCGTTGCTTCTCGTCACGGTCGCCGGACGTGAGGTCTGGAATGGTCTGGTTGACCCAAAGAAATGATCCCAAGGCAAGCGTTAATGAGGAGGACCAGCAATACACCACATCGATCAGCAACCAACACGTACGAGGTCAGGCTTCAGGATCGCGTGCATGAACTGCGAGCCGGCAAAGAGCGAGCCGATCGACGCGCCGAAGAGCACGGCATAGTGCTTCGCGCTCACCTTCATCGTCGTTCAATTCAAAGCTTCTGGAAGCGACGTCGTCGTGATTGGAGTCGCACGATGCAAAGCTACTGATTGGTTGGAATGAGACCTT
>JAADXQ010000684.1:0-10274 GCA_023337915.1 Pythium angustatum | reverse complement strand
CGGCATTTATCGAACGATTCGACGGCAAGATCATGTCACTATCTACATACGTTATGCAAGATTGACGTAAGGTCACTCGCACGGAACATGAGTTCTCTCAGGCACCCATCATATCGAGCGCATCATCCACTCCATACATCAATACGGAATTACTCTTCATAGAAAACAGACTTCAAGATGAAGGGAGGCTCCAGATCACAATCGAATACGGCGGATCTCAGGTTCGACCACGAACCGCAAGATCTTGGACAGCACAAACGATTCCCACGGCAGCGCGGTCGTACGTTCGAGTGCACTGAGAAAGGCGGCTTTGTGGCGCATGCCGAACGGCGTCTTCTGTCGCTGGAGGGCCATGCCGTCAGTGTCCCCCAGACGCTCGTCCACTCCACCACGCGTGACGAAGCGCATGTGCACGAGCCTTCGATTCGACGCGAGCATCTGCGCGAGGTCGATGCTGTGCTGTGACGAAAAGTTGTAGTTACGGATCGCAAGCGTATGGAGCGACTGTGTCAGTGGATGGTTGGGCGAGCTCAGCGCGAGGAGGAGGCCGGACCACGAGGCGGTTGACCACATAGCATCTTCGAGGAGCAGCGTGCCGAGCCGAGGAAACTCGATAGTCGGGCGGTTCGTCTTCTTGTTGAAGAGCACACGAATGTAGTCGACTGGTAGTCCAGAGAGTTGGAGCGTCGAGCTGGATTGGCAGCACGTACGGAGCATCTTCTCCATTGCTAGTCGGATTGGGTCTGTGACCACGAGCGTTTCTTGCGCTGTCGTACGAAGACGAAAGTCGCGTAGCTCGAGCCCAAACCAGATCATCCACTTGCTTAGGGCACGAAGCCCCGAGGATTGCGCATTGAGGCGGAGCGTGAGTTCCAGGATTTCGAGCGGGTGGCGTACGCCTGTGGATTTGGGCAGTCGCTGCGTGTCTTCTTTCACGTCGGGTTGTAACGCGTTGATGTGGAGGCGACGCAGGTGTGGACACACACGCAGTATGTACGGAAGCACGGCAAACGACAGCTGCATCCTGCTCGCGTCGATTGTCAGCTCTTCGAGGTGCTTGCCCACAAGCGGGAGCAAGTGGAGAAGTGGCCCATCCGGTCGGTCGTTTGTTCCCGAAGCGAGTATACGGGAGAGCATGGACCGACCGCTCTGGCTGAGACGGATTGTCAGGGACTTGAGCTGCAATCGCGTCTCGGCAGGTCGACTTATGGTGTCCAGGTACGTCAGTTGGGAGCGAGGAATACTACATTGGCCGTAGCTGACCAAGAAGACGTCGGCGAACGAATCTTCGACGTGCTCACCGTTCGCCTCGACCTGCTGGATCTGGTTCGGCTCCATTAGACCCAGTACTTCACTCGGATCCGTCAATACTTTTTCACCGACGTCGTTGTGCTCGTACGTGGGGTCACGATCCTCGTCGTCATCATAGACGCCGGACCAGTAGTACCGATCACGTTTCCCTTTTGATCGACGCCAATCTTTCTTCCACAGCAAGCGGAAGCAGTCGGCACGCGTCGGAGCCGTGATCATCGACTCGATTGAATGGAGGTCGGACCACGTGAGCTTGCCTTCGTCGAGCGTGAGGTCGGGCACCACACCAGTGCGCAGTAAATACCCCAGCCATTTCGCACGAATGTCTCGATCTCGTGGCTCTCTGTAATCACTCGTTCGGTCCTCGAGCGGATTGTCCAAGTCCACGGCAGTCACGTGGCTCCCTGCGTGTGCCAGCGCCGAGAAACACGCCGCCACAACACGCGCATCCGTCAACACGTGCCATCGGTCGGACCCACACTCGGGGTCGTTGTCCAGGCCATGGCCGCCGCACGTCACGTCAATGTCCCATCGCTTCTTTCGCCGGTCGTCGCTGCCGTTGAAAGGGAACGTCTTCCTCGCAATCAGATCGAAGAGCACCTTCCACGCACCGAGATCAATCGTGCTGTGCATGCCCTGACACATTTGGAGGCGGATCTGGACGTTGGCTTCGTCACGAAACGTGTGGAGGCATTGGAAGAACTCGGTGAGTTCGTCGACCACATAGTCGGAATGCTTGATCGTGAGCGTGATCTGGGTCACGCGGAATACCGCTCGATCAATGCGGTGAAGGAACTGGATCATCGGACCGAGTGCGAGCGTCGAATGTTCCGAGTGGTCACTATGGAGCTTCAACTGGAGCGCCAACTGAAAGCGCTGTTGTTTTACTCGTGGTGGCACAAGCATCGCTACGAGCGCGTCCTTGGTCACCTTGAACGCATCACTTGCAGTCGCGTCGCTCCAGTCGACAAGAAAGGATTGGCAAAAGACGGTCGTCGCCGGCGTCTTGGGCGTCAAGGCGGCCTTGATCGTGATCGACAACAATTCGTTGCGTGCAAACGGCGTGCCGTTCAGCGGCGAGATCCACGCCTGGCCATCACACGCCAGCTCGAGACACCGACGCGCATCGACACGTAGTGCAAGCGCCAGTACTTCAAGCAGTTCTCGCAGCTGCAGTTGCTGCTCTGGATCCGGCCGAGGCGCGCTGTTGTAGATGCTCTCCAAGAATTCGGTGTGGCGCGTCGGTGGCGACGCTTGCAACACAAATGCGCGACGTGCGCTGGGCTCTAAGTCGTCCATAGAGCCACCGTGGAGGACGCCACGCCAGTCTTCGTACAGCGTGTCGGCGCGTGTGAGCCACGGCGCAAGAACCGCGTCCATGGCCACAGGTTTGTTTTTTTCGAATGCTTTGGAGCTCCGTAAATGCATCACCAGGGATTGGGATGGCACTCTTGTGAACATGTCACAAAAAATTCCCGCGCTTTCGGCCTGGCCCTTCGATTCAAACAGCTGGATGCCCTACTATAGTACCGAATGTCCTAGTGTAGTACTGGTTGCAGTTAACGGAGTTACCAGAAGTGGGTGCAAATGTAAATTGTCGGTTCACGTCTCACGTCCTGCGTCGCTGTGCCGCTTGCGCCGACGTGAACAGCCCCGGTCGAGTCTCTATCGCCCCATGCGGAGCCTTTTGACGCCGTGGCTGGCGGTCGCCGACCGACACGTGCCGGACTGGAGAGCCTGCGTCGCGTCGCATCAACCCATCCGGCTCGGCCAACAACCCATCGACTCGGTAGTACTACTCGAGCTGCGCGAAGCACTCGAGCTTTGTGCTCTTGCGCGAGCGATCGATGGCGCACGTTTCATAGCAGCGCTTCAAGACGAAGCAGTTGTAGTATGTTCCGACGCTGCTTCTGTCGAAGCATTGTGGTTGAAAGTCGTGTACGACGACAACCGCATGCGGACCGCGTATCTCGACACGTTCTTCACGCAATGGACCGAGGCCACGGCCAGTGCAACGTTCCAAACCGCTCGGCAAGACCTGCTATGTGGTGATACAGTTTATATCGCACCCGCACGATTTCATGTGAAGATGGTGATGGAGATCACCAACGGATCGCGGTCGAACGATGTCAACATTGCGCGCATGAGCGAGCAGCTGTATCGCCTCAGTGACGGCAACGACCGCTTCGTGGTTGACAGTATTGAGCTCACATTCTCAAGCGCAAAGGTCGAGTGTGACGGTTTGTCGCGGCTTTTCCATGGCGTGGTTATGTGGTGCGAGCACGGTACCACCGTCGACATTACGCTTCAACTTCCTGGTGAACAACAAGAAGACGATAGGTCGTTGACCCAGTGGCGCCATTTGTTTCATCTCGTCGCACAGCGGGGCGAGCGCACAGACCCGGGACGGCCGGCTCCCTTGCGCACTGTGTCTACCGTTCGTGGCGGTAACTGGCACGTACAGGTCGAGTGCAGCATGCAAGACTCGGACGGCGAGATGCTGCTGAACGAAGTGACGGGCTTTACAAGCGTGCTCTGGACGACCGCACGGCTTTTTGCCGCGTGTCTCGCAGCGCTCGTGCTCGGGGACGTCACGTCGATCCGCCTGCATCGCCCGTTTGAAGATGTGGACGACGATTTCGACTCGTACTACGCTCGACAAGAGCGGACGGCGTGGGTCGCCTTCCTACTGCGATTCGGTGTGACGCCGTCGATCCACGTCGACTTTGCGACGCTCGTTCACGAGGACGTGACGTCTATGGCCGTTATTTTCGAGCACAGTGACAAGCACGTGTTCCTCGAGTGGCTATGGGATGAAAGCTGGGACGACAGCGATAGTGACAGCGAGCAAGAGGCCGTCGCGCGGTTCCGCTCGGATATTAAGCGGCTCGTCGACGACGCGTTGAACGCCGAGCGCTCCGCTCACCACCACCGTCCAGTGGAATCGCTTGTTTGCCGATTGAACGACTACGATCTCTCGGCATTCTATCGCTTCGCTGGATTTCTGGGTCCGACGCTCGGTGCGCTCGACGTCGACTTTGGTCTTAGATCGTGTTCGACTGCAGTGATTGTGGATATCTTGCGTGTGTGTCCCATACTGAAGAAGCTCACGGTCGGACCGGTGGGTTCTACGTCGCTCGACATCAATATCGCGCCTGATGGGGTGGTCACGCATCCTCTGAAGTCGCTCTCGCTGCGTGTGTGCCACATGGACGCCTTGACAGAGCTACCACGCGTGCTCGAGCAGAGCGGCGTGGCGCTCGACACACTGTGTCTCGCTGATCCAATGAGGATCTATCGTCAGGAGAATGATACGGATCCCTCGGCCATCATGGACGACTTGCTGGCCACGACGTCGGCGTCGTTAACGAGGCTCGAGATCAGCAGATTGCCGATCAAGTGGTGTGGTGTTGCGCGTCTGTGGACGTCGGATGCTCTGGGGCTACAGACTCTGATTCTGAAGGATTGCGAGTGGGAGAGCCATGAGTGGGAGACGTTCCTAGCCTCTCTGCGAGAGGACACAGCGACGCATCCGCTCGCACGATCACTACGTACACTCGTCATGCACGCGAGGTCGAGCCAGTCCGAGAGCGACATCACGCAGCTCTTGGACGTGGTAGGGACCAACCTGCGACTCGTGAATCTTGACATCACGTTCGCTGCGTCAGGGTCAACGATGATCGACTTCATGACCCGTGCTCGTGACACCAGCGGCGTCAGCGTCCATCGTCGCCAAAGTGCATTGGCAATGCCGCAGAAGGTGGCGTTTCTCACAGCACTGGAGAGGACACGGCTCCCGTGGACTACGGAAGGGATCACACGCGTGTTTGACTTCGCAGCACCAAACGAGATACGGCGAGTTCGCTTCTCGACACGATAATTATCGACTTGTATGACACTGTAATAAATCTGTCACCATCGATAGTGGTACATCCGATCGGCAACTCGTTTGCTCAGAAACGCAGCGCGCTCGTCCACGAGTCGGCGTCGTGCCTCAAGCCCTTGCTCGGTGGTCTTGCCCAAGTGAAGAAACGACAGAATGCGGGTCACGATCAAGTCCGGCAGTGTGGACCGACTCAGTGCGCGCTCCATCGCCCGCTTGAGCCACTCATCTTGCGGTGGTGGGATCCTCGCGGTCGATGCAATGCTTGCGTGGAGCGGGTCCACGAGCAGGAACGTGACGAGCGTGCAGGATCCAGGTTTGGTTGTGTCGATCAGTTGGCACGAACTTGTCGTGTACTCGTAAACACTCGGGTACGCCACACAACGGTCGTCCCCCAGCGTCATGGTGCCTAGCTCCTGGTGCAATGGTCGCTCGTCGTGGAGGCCGTACACAACGTCGATCGCGACGTTGTCCCACCGATCAAAAAGCGGTGGCTCCACAGGCACACGGAACGAGAGACGCGGCGCAGTCATGTTCGTACTGGCAGCGCAGTAGACACCCGTCACAAGTACTCGCTCGGCGTCTGTACCCGTGAGCTGCCATGGCTCGCCGGCGTATTGTGGCTCGCTTGGCGTGAGCGCGATCTCTTCGATCTGGACCATGAATTGGCAGCGCCAGCCTTTCAGCGTGAACCGTGGATCTGCGGCTTCAAAAAGTCCCGGCGGAACGAGGCGTCGCATATCGGAGGACGGATGGACTCCATCCCCATCGTCATTGAGCGCAGCCGTGAGCATGGGCACTACAACATCCCTGAGTTCGACGCCGTAGGTGGTGTCATTGAGCGTCGAGACGACCTGGTCAGAGAGTGGCACGAAACGCACCAATAGTGACGCAAGCGACTTGTACAGTGGTGCGTGGTCGTGCGGGTCGAGGTTGTGAATGTACGAACGGAAGACAGCGCGCGTACCGTCGTGGCTCACGTCGACTTCGCTTGGGACGCGAAGGTACGTCGCCGGTTCTTTGCAGCGGCACGTGTCGTGGTTGCGTTCGACTTCGAGAACGCCCGATGCTTTCGCAAAGATCGCGTCACGCAAATGGGTAGCGACCGTACTCCCACGGCCAAGTGGTGCCTCAACGGTAGGCGTCTCGCCTACGACTGCACAGTGGAACGCCGGATCCACGAGATGACGCACCGTCTTGTGCCCGTCCTCCCCAGTGGACACGTACGAGAGCCGAGCGAGTTCGCACAGGAGTTTCGTTCTCAGTCGGTCAGGCACGGCATTGTCGCTGAGCCATGTACGAGGCACAGGCCCTGGCAGGTTATATGCAGCTTTGACGCATGCCAACGGCCTGTCGCTACGAAGCACGAGCGTGTCGATAGCGATTTGTAAGACGCACTCGATATTCGACAGGGTCTGGTTCACGAATCGACGGATCTTGAGCAGGTGCCACGCCAACACCTCGCGCACATCGTTGCGGCGTTCATCGGGAATGTGCAACTGCACCAGCGCGCGGGCCGCGGTCGGGGTCTCGAGGCCACGAGTCGCTTCAACAAGAGAGAGGACGCGGCGCAGAACCGTGTCGCGGTCAATTGCTTCGATGCTGTCGAAGACTGTGGGGAGCCGCTCATTCGTCCACTCAGTATCGGGTAGCGCGCGCAGGCGAACGCGCAATCGCTCCATTTTTGCATACCACAAGATCTGTAGGAAAGGATTCGCTGTCTTGTGGTAGAGCGGGATACCCGGCTGGTCGTTGGCGGTCTTGTGCACGGGTCTGTCAGTGCCAAAGTCTTCGCGCTGCGCTGTTAGTTCGCCGCCATCATCTTCGTCGTCGTCTGCTTCGTCTACTTCGTCGTCGTCGTTACCGTCACTCTCGCAGTGGCTGCCATCATCGAATGGATACATCTCCGGTGGCGGGTAGAGCACATCGCGCATAAGCCGTGGAATCTCGGCCACGCTTTGCACTCGGTTCTTGCCCATCACTCCCACGTAGTTGTAGTGCTCGCGACCCGCCCAGCACGTGGCCAAGTGCGTGACTGTGGCACGTGCAAACTCGTGTTCAATTTCTGCAAGCCACGCGGCCCGGTGATCTGGCCGCCGCGCCAACTTGATCCACCATGCGCGGCGGTCCAGCACGGCGCCCAGCGATGCTTGCGCGCGCAGCTCGCGGTGCGAAAACGCCCGCCGCGCCGAGCGGCCGTTGCGACACTCGTCCATGAACAGGTTGAATGGAAGCTCGAAGCGCTGGTCGGTGTAGCGGCTCGGGCGTGCGGTGGGCATGGCTGATTCGGAGGTGAGACCAACGTACTTCCAGCAAAGGACACCGTGACTGGCTCATGCTGACATGGATGAGTGAAGGTCTAAGTTGAGGTTTTGAAGCCACGAAGAAACTTCTCTAGGTGTCTGATCGTGGAAGGTACACCAGACGGGTGGTTGCGGGAGGAGGAATTATTACACACATGCTTGCTGTGCGAGGCGATCATGGTCTCAAGAGGTATAGTCATTGAATCAAAAACAATGAAGCCGTCGGCCGCGATACCACCAGAGGCGACCAGTTGATTGAGCCGGCCCCGCCTTTTGGGAAGACGGAGAACGCTAGGTGGTGATCAGTCCCAACCTTTCACGAAGACGTCCAACACACGATAGACAACATGTACAAGTCGATTACGTTACACGACGGTGTGCTCCACTTACATGCTCTTGCCGTGGAAGGCCTTGACGTTGATTTCGACTTGCTTCATGATCTTGTTGAAGAGCGCCTTGCGGTAGCCGAGCGAGAACAACACTTCCAGCAGCACAAACATGGGCGCCGTCACGAGCGCTTGGTCCAGACTGTCCAACAGCGCGGGCTTGCGACGCTCGAACACACCGTGGCCGACAAACTGCAGGATCCACGCGGCAATGTGGACTGGCAGAGCAATCTGCCAGCCAGCAACACCGTAGTTTGTCGGTGCGGTCTGCGCCAAGTAGTTGCCAAAGAGGTACGACGCAAACACCAGCGCTGCGCCCAACGATCCAGCACTGTGACACACACACACACACCAAGCGCTCCGTCAGTCCAGTTTCGTTCCACATGAGAAGACGACGCAGAGCGATTAGTAAACGTACAAGATGTCGAGCGCAATGTACCACGCCATGTAGATCGCTGCGGCCGCAGCCGAGTAGTTGAGCACCATGTACTGGCCGAGCGGCAGGGCCTTGAGAAACTCGGGTTGCTCCATAAGCACCGGGGTCTCGGCGAGCATGCAGACGGCCGTGACGAGGATCGGCCAGATGCAGGCAAAGTGGATCCACTGGTTGATCGGGTTGTAGTGGTACGACATGTAGAACGTCACCTGCTTTTCGAGGTTGAAGCGGTCGGCGATGCGGCCCATGGTTGATAGAGTCAGAGAGAGAGAGAGCAGTGGCGAGCGAGAGATGGCGAATTGGCCAGTGCGGTCGCCCTGGCGAGTCGGTCTACCTGAGCTTGAAGAAGAGGGCGGAGCAGGGAGCTGTCAACAATCTCCGACCGGTGATTACGCCGCACGTCAAACGTTTCATTTATAGCCAATGAGTAGTCCGTATGACGGGAGGAGGTAGTTCTGATTGGCTACTAGTAGGTTGTGCCACGCAATCTGACGTTTCCGAACCTAAAGTCAATTATCAACCAATCAAACATCTTCTATCCAGTGGATTGCGGCAACTTTGATGTTATCCGCCAATCCAGCGCTTTGTCGTGTTTGATTCGTCAATAATTGAATCAATACTAAACCGTCCAGCGGAGCTGTTCGGTCCGTTTGCTGGTGATCTCCTCGTTCCCTCACTTCAAGCAGGTCGCATCTCTGGAACGAAGTGGAGCGAGAGGATGGGCACGACACCAGAACGACAATCTCCACTCCGGTTCGACTGAGACTGAGCAGCCTGCGAGCGCAAGAGAACCGCGCGCTTCCTTCGCCGGTGAGCTGAGCCACTCGCCCATTGAGAACTCGCGATCTGCGCTGCACGTCGGGCCGTAGTCGCCGACTTCTCGCCTCTCGCACACTCGCCACTTCCGCTACCAAGCCCGACAAGCATCATGACTGCCAGCGTCTGGGAGCGCGTGAAAGACCGCTTCGACTTGGAGAAGCAAGTCACGTTCTATATGTCGTACCACTACAACAAGGTCAACCAGTACATCCACTTTGCGTGCATCTGGCCGATCCTCATCACGGCCTTTATCCTCGCGGCCGACCTCTCGCCAGCGTATGTGGCACAGCCGCAATGGCTTGCGGACCTGCCACTCATAGGCAAGTACATGATCCTCAACTTCTCGGCGATAGGTGCGGTCGTGTACATGGCCTGGTACATCACGCTTGACTACATGTAAGGTCAACCCACAGGTTGCGTGTATTGCGGATAGAGAGGGGCGACCGCTGACATCTCTTCTGTGTGATTGCTCTTGTAGTGCCGGCTCGCTCGGCGCGTTCCTCGTGTTCTGTGCCTACATTTTCGCGAACTACTTGTCGCAGACAGCGCCCACGAACTTTGGCGTCTCGGCCTGGGTCATTGCGCTGCCCATCCACATTGCGGCGTGGATCGCGCAGTTTGTCGGTCACGGCGTGTACGAGCGTCGCAAGCCGGCGCTCCTTGACAGCCTCGACCAAGCGTTGATCACGGCACCAATGTTTGTGCTGTTGGAAGTGCTCTTCTCGTTTGGCTACCGCAAGGCGCTGTACGACCGCGTGATGATCCAAGTGCGCATTAATGTGCTCGCGGCCCACGGCAAGGAGCAGTTCGAGAAGATCTTTGGTGTGGATGAGAAGACGCCGCTCGTGGGCAGCGCTGCGTAAAACTAGGACGACCCAACCGAACCGGCCCTAGGATCCGTGCCGAGCACAACCCGATCAGGCCGAGTTGAATGTTGCCTTGTGCTCGTCCTGGTATTCAGGAGTACGAGTGAAAGAAATGGCATCATCGTGATTTCGTCTTATCTTCATCGATTGCACAATTGCTCACTACCCTAAAGTCGTAATTGAATGCTGTCTCCCACGTGACCAAGCCCTCGGTGGCCCAAACCGACAGGCCATCGTGGTGCTGTCCATAAAGTTTGCGCATGTCACTAT
>JAADXQ010000683.1:0-10284 GCA_023337915.1 Pythium angustatum | reverse complement strand
CAACATACCAAACAGCACGATCGAGATGATGATCACAAACGTTGTGACAAAGGTCTCCCACGCGTTCAGCGGAGCAACATCCCCGTACGACACGGTCGTGATCGCGCCCATACTGAAGTGGTACGATCGGGCATACTTCATTTCGACCGAAACCTGTCCGACTTCTTGCTCATTTGCTCGGCCTTCAAACGTCAGCATACCAGGGGCCTTGAGCCACGAATCATGCGAGTCGTCGATGCCATTAAACGTTGCGCCGTAAAACATGCACGCCACCCAATGCGCACCCAGTGCAAAGTCGAACGCGAAGCGAACAAAATAGATCAAGCTCGGGCGCACAAAAGAAACCTTGACATCGTACACCAGCATGCGCTGCAGTTTCTCTCCAAGACTGTGCAGGTGGGCGATGCGCACGACCTTGTTCAGGCGAAAGACCGCAACACGATACCATGTGACCTTCATGTTGGTCCCCGGGGCGTTCTCCAACGGCGCGAACGGCAGGAGGATTTCAAACGGCAAAATTCCGAACAGGTCCATCAGGTACGTGCCTTCATGAAGGTAGTGGTCTCGGATGGCGTGCTTCTCCGTGACGAGCGTGCCACGGTTCACGAACGTGAAGAAGTTCTTGTTGAGCACAAAGTCGATGATGCACAAAAAGTCCATGACGTACTCGATCATGAACCATGCTCGAACTTGGGCTTCGTTGTCCCCACTTGAGAGAAACTCGTAGTCGAAGCTCACGCGGAACGGGACGATGAGCACAAAGTAGAGGCAGATGAAGTACATCAGTGTGTTCCATAATTGCCGAAACTTGGAGTTCTCCAAACAAAACGAGGCAGGGAGTGGTGGATCGACCCAAATTTCGCTGGTTGTCCCGCCTCTTTCTGTCGAGAAATTGCTTGTGGTGAGTTGTTGAATATTGAACATGGTACGCTCTTGGCGCCGACGGAAGCGAGACTTGATCATCTCCAAGTGCTGCACATACGCACTTGAATTGTGCGTGTCAGCTTCCATCACTCCTTGGACCGACCGACTAAGGTGTTTCATAGTTCCTGCGGTGTTGATACCAAGGCTGCGTCGTAGTTTGTGCGAACGACTGCCTTGGCCATTTATAACAGTTTTTCGGCTGGACACACGACGAACTGGTTGATATCCGAGAACTGGCGCTACCTTCCGTGATACTCGTACCCAAAGAAAGCTGTTGATTGCTGAAAGTAGTGTCGTGTATCCTTGCAGACTTGACTTGTACTGGGTCAGACGGCTTGCATTCACGTTCGGTATCATGCTCTCGGGTGACTCTGAATCCTCCAAAACTGGTTGAAAGGCTGATTGTGTGGTAGCCTGATTTTGTAGCTTGCTCCGTTCAGTTCCTGTAGCGGCATCGTGCGTCGTGTCGAAGTTTCTGGAAATGTTCGTGTATGCCAGCTTCATGGACACGAGCTTTTGCTGGGCCAGGTCAGTGAACTTCTCGTCAAGTGCTCGGCGTGACTTCTCGTCCCAAATCACATTCCACGTGCGACGCTCCAACTCCAATACCTGGCAACTTCGACTCGCGCGTACTGAAGATAAATGTCTTGCCTCCGAAACGAAAAAGGCTGTGTCACCAAAGAGCTGACCTTCGTAGATAGCTCCAAACACGATCATTGATTGTGCACAGAAGCACTCAGCGCGACCTTCCTTCATGATGTAAAGGGCGGATCCCAGTCGACCTTCCTCGTAGATAATATCGTCTGTCACGTATACACGGAACTTCAGCGCATCTGCAAGTACTCTCAGCTGCGGTGACTTCATCACTTGCGTAAACTCGGGAACCCGTCGGACATACGCGCCGTACATTTCTTCGAAGAGCATGGCATGCAATGCAGGGGGTAGATCCTCGAAGGTCGATCTCAGATTGAGTTCAATGAGGGATTTCGACTTGTACTCAGCGCTCTCAATCGCTCGCTCACGCAAAAACTGAGGGAGATCGTTATTTCGCGCGTACTTTTCGAAGTTGTCGACACGAGCATTGTGATCCGTTGTGTCCTGCATTGCTCAATCGTTCACTCATTACAATTCCATCCTCCCCCAGGAAGTGGCAAATCATTACGTACCTTGTCAATGTTCGCCATGAGCGACGTAATGCGACCGACGACTTGGCCAATACACATCCAGCCAACGATACACGTACAGAAGGCGTACACAGTTTCACCCGCATTCTGGGAGATGACATCGCCGAAGCACACAACCGTGAACTGGATTGACGAAAACAGGACGATGGATCAGAACATATCAGCAAACAGCTTAATGAGAAAGAAGTGAACGTACCGTTTCCAGGCACCAGTAGATGGCTCGATTATACTGCACCAAGATATTGCCCGGATTTGCGTTGATGACGACATCGACTGTCATCCAGCTCGAAGCAGCCAGCTTGTATTCCGTCAGCAGCCGTCCTAGCAGGAAGTAAATGCTGCCGACATGATGAGCTGTCGAGAGGAAGTAGAGCAAAAACTTGAACAAGTCGAATACGCTCAGCATTGTCGTACTGCCTTTCATGAACTTTTCTCGGATCAATGCTTCAACTGCACCAATATTCTCAAAAATCTGCAGGCTCTTCAGCAACCGAGGAAGGCGCGCGAGCGACATGTAGAAGAAGTCGCCATAGTAGTAGAGTGGTAACATGCTCCAACAATCGACACGGAACCAGCCTTTCTTGTAACGTCGACGAATTGCGGTGAGATCCACAATTTGATCACCGTACTGTTCGTACCCGAAGCGATTCCACTTGAGGTAGATATCGACGTACAGAAACGCGTCCGTCAGATAATCAACGACCGTCAGCGCAAGGGCTGTCTGCTCGGGTGCCTTGGACAAAAACGCGAGCCGAAACGTGATTACGTAGAAGTTGTAGATGATCACAATCGCGTGAGCGATGTGCCACACGCGATACCGATACGTATCAGTGTTGATGATGTTGTTCACATGGGGCTTGGTCTCACAGTAAAGCGATGGAGTCATACCCATAAACTCCAGCGCCTTCGGCCGCAGTCTGATATTTCCTCGGATCGTGTCATACAACAGAGTGTCTGCTTCTTGCTTCTTGGCAATTAACGTCACGATCTGGCGAACTTGGACAGGAAAGCGACCAGCCAAACTCATGAAAGAGTCGCGCGTTAAAGTTGCGATTTGAGTGCCTGTCAGTGTACGCGCACTCAAGCGGAGCGCCGAGCGATGGTCGGGCAGCAATCCTTCCTCGCCGAAACAATCTCCTTCTTTGAGCGCCGCAATCGGGATCCCAAGAGGCTGCTGTTTTGGAAAGCCCTGTTGGCTGAGAGATGAGGATGATGAGGATGATTGGTGATGGTGGCTTCGGAAGAAGTACTTGATACGGAGGAAGAAGCGATAGAAAGGGTTCTTCAGATTTCGAGCGTCTTCTAGGAGCGATTTCCGTCTCACAGCTGAGCTTGTGCGCTGGCTTGAATCGTACGGCAAAAGCAACTCCACATCGCCACTCAAGACGATGTACAGCGCCGACGCGAGGTGGCCGTTTTCCACGATGGTCACTTTCGGTAAAAACATCTCCGACGAAACCAACAATGCAATCTCACGGAGCATCGCTGCTTGCCCGCCAAGACACGAGAACACGTAGCAACGACGGATGTCTTGCACGTACAGCGTAGACGAGAGCTGGTGGCGTAGTGACCGCGGAAGATGCTCCATCATGATCTCCTCCGGAAGAGCACTACCATTCATTTCCCAGTTGGCTTCGTAATGACTGCGGATCATGACCCGCATTGCCGGTGAAACGTTGGTACGGACCAGCGCACGTGTGATTTCCTCCACTCGAGCATCTTGGACCGATCCGAGCACCGTAATTTGCGATACGACACTGCCAACGGCACACGACGTGAAATAGCAAATCAATGCACCCAGGAAGATCCACCAGAAGCCGATAAGACATTCGCTGTTGGTGAACGAGAGGATGTCGCCGTATCCGACGGTGGATAGCAACACGAGGCTCCAGTGAAGTGACCGAATGTAGCGGGCTTCGATCGAGAACTTGCTTCGATCGAACATGAACCACGTGCAGTTCGACGTGAGGGTCGCCATTTCTAGGCACTGATTGAAATCTACGGGTGTGAGATCTGGATCGAACCCAATGGGAAGAGCGTCATGAAAGTCCTTGTCATCGGCGAGCAGATAGAAATAGCAAGCCATTCCGTTTGCTGTGACGACGCAAAACATCACGACGTTGGCCAGAAGCTGTGAAGCCGGACTGTAATCGTGCTCGACCATGATCTTCTTCACAGTTTGCTTGAGGACGACCAGCCTGCCACAGGCAAGAATGCGTGCGCATCGCATTAATTCCCGGATGACGATGCTGTAACCAGATGAATTCGCGAAGTTCCACGCAATGGAAATCGGCGCATTCACCACAATGTCAAACCAGAGACCGTCTCGAAGTAGATATAACTTCCAAAGATCGCTGGGCTTCGTTACAACCCCGTCGCGAGATTTGGCCGCAGTTGCGGCCAACACCAGATCTTCTCTCATGGATCGCTGAGTGACGTCTCGAACGGAGTCTTCTCGCTTCGCGCTTGCACCTCCGCTCACGCGAGCAAAGACAAATGCTCGGAAGTACCAGTCAGCGTAGAAAAACATCTCGACCAGAACGACAAGTATGTAGAGCGTCCGCTGTTGCTTCCTCGCACTCTTGTCAAAAAATCCGACACGCCATTCAAACGCAATCTCGAATGGGGCTTCTAGAGCGACAAATATCAAAAGAACCGCCTTCCAGCGCCGCCACTTGTTCCGAAAATTCGATCTTGGATGGTTCCATGGGATTCCGCTGTCGTCGGTTGCATTTCCGAATGCTTGCTGTAGAATAGTAAAGATTGTGCTCCTTCCTGAGGTACGCCCTTGTGCAGAGCTCGCAAGGCCTGCAACTTGCTGCAGACGAGCATCTGTGGATGGGTTCATGGCTGCACGTCGCTTTTGTTGCGCTAGCATAGTTGCAATTTTCAGTCTTGGGAAATGTTTTTCCATACACGCCTGGAAGTGCTGGCGTGACAAACGAAGTACTTCGCAAAAGCTTTTCGCCTCCAACTCGAACTTTGATCGAGAATCTTCGAACAGAGCCTCCTCGCCGAACCACTCGTCTTGACCGACAACGCGCACGCACACTTTTGACTGGTCAAGGACGCTTATGTCTCCTCTTGCAACGATAACCAGCTCAACAGCCTCAAACAGTGCCAGAATGGTCTGTTTCGGGGAGAGGAAGTCGCTCTCGATGTTGTCGACGACACTGCGCAGGAATGCCTTCGGCTGCTTGGAGAAGAAGGGAATCTATCAGTCATGAACAAAATGTGTCAGCCACCGGGCACGATCACTCCTTTGGTACCTTTCAGCATGGCACACCTTGG
Source organism: Pythium angustatum (assembly GCA_023337915.1). NCBI lineage: Eukaryota > Oomycota > Peronosporomycetes > Pythiales > Pythiaceae > Pythium > Pythium angustatum. The sequence goes on along the minus strand of JAADXQ010000683.1, from coordinate 4,885 downwards.
CAAGCAGCCGGTACTTCACAAAAAAGCTGCACTGCGATCGATAATGGGCGGGGAGATGTGTGAACACCTGGTCTTCCTCGATTCCATTTCGTGTGCGCTGGATGTGTTGATAGTAGTTGCGGATTTGTGATGCTAGCGTCGTTGGGACCTTGCGCGACTTCAGAAACTGAAAGACCATAAACACGCCTGTCAACACATGTCATACCCATTGTCGCCAGCTTTGACTCCAACCAACAAACGTACCCGCAGTGCCTGCTCGAGCCGTGTGCTTACACCATTCTCGATGTCGCGGTCCCGTCGGCTGAAGTAGAAAGAGCATGACGCCAGAAACGATGTTGCCCAGAGGCCACTGATGAACTGGACCACGACGCAATAGTTCGTCTCGGCCAATGTCGCGGGCACAAGATCGCCTTGTCCGAGCGTCGTGATGGTCTTCGAGGCCCAATACATCGTCCGTACATACCGCCTCCACAAATCTGCCTGTTCCATGTTGTCCTTGAGCACCCACGAGCCTGGGATGGGTGTTTTGCTGCAGTACTGTGAGTCAAGGCCACATTCGACGTTGGCTATCAGCATGTACCCACACGCCGAGAGATGGCACAGGTAGAGACCGAGCCAGAATAGGTAGAATGGGAGTGCAAGCGTGCTGAACGAGAGCCATTGCGCCCACCGGAACCGTCGACTCTTGAGCAGAAGCATGGAATACGCAGGTGCAAGCGAGTACCCAATGATCAGCAATTTGGTCACGCGCGCAGCATGGAGCCAGTTGTAGTTGATAAACCCAATGATCAGCTCGACGGGGAAAGCCCCCAGCGCGAGTGCTGCGAGTGGGGCGTCGGTCTGTTGATTTGCCGCAGCATCGGCGCGTGCGACCGTGGACAGCACCTCGGTCGCCTTCATCGACATTGCACTGGACGATACACTGCCCCGTGTAGAGAAGAGCGACTTCCTCGTCGGTCGCACAAATGTCGGTCCACGTTGCTTGCCATCGTGCGATGCTGCCGTGCTCACCGCGGCCGATAGAACGGTTCCGTTCGACGAGGTTTTCGGTCGCTTTGTAGATCGCTGGGCCATCAATCGCCAAATGAACACGATTCGCGCGATCTCGCCCACCACGTCCAACGCAGAAAACAGCGTCAGCGCCTGGGTCCAGTGTTGTCGCTTGGAGTCGTGATCCCACGGGTCGTAGAAAAAGCCGATGCGCAGCGGGACGCTAATGAGCACGTAGATAGCGTCCACAAACAGCACCGAGAAGCCCACGGTCCGTGCGAATTCGCGCCACAATGTGCGACGGGCGGCCACCAGCGTCATGGCGTCGGCGTCCGCAACGTTCTGGCTGCTCGCGCGGTGCATCTCACGAAACTCACGCGCAGCCGAAGCGATCATCTGGAGCGACGACTTGCGCGGTTCGCGTGGGTCGTGCATAGCGACGTGCGGGAGTCCAAACGCCGTTTCCTCAATGGCCGACTGGTTCACAGCGCCGCCGTCGCTGCTGGTGTTGGCTGCCGTCGGTACGTGGTCACTGCCTGGTGGATCAAACTTGCGACGGATCGGATCGTCGTCGTCGACAATCTCGGCAAACTCGAGTGCACGCTCGGCGTGCGGGTCCTCGGCCTGTGCTTCGTCTTGCGCGAGCGCAAACGCCATTTCCTCGAGACTCATGTGGCGCTGCCACTTGCGCGTGCCTGTGGCACCGCCCAACAACGCCATGCTTGCGTCATCTCCGCCACTGTGGGGAGGCACGTTCCCGTCATCGCCTTCTCCCTCGTCGTCGTCGTCGTCGTCTTGTTCTTCGTCGTCGTCGTCGTCTCCACCGCGTCGCTGTCGGAACCGCATCAGCTCGGCACCGACGCCAACGTTGGCGTCGTCTTCCTCGTCGCTACCGAAGCTCCGCAGGTGCATGCTGCGCGCGTCGGCCATCGCGCCATCCAGTCCCATGTCGCGGGCGGCGTTGAAGTGGTCGCGAAAGTTGGGGCGGCAAGGCCGCTGTTGGCACGGCAACATCAAAACAAGGTAGATAGTAGGTCCAGTTCGTCACATCCACTTTGGGTGGTATACCGTGTTTTGGTACTCTGCAACTTTGGAGCAGTTACAGACCGACGATGAGAAAGCAGTACAGTTGGGAAACCCCTCGCGCCGCCCGCAAATACACACCCGTCCGTTCCGTGAATACCTCCGTCACGCCGAGTTTTCCAGAACGACGCCAGCACAGCTGCCTGACACGTACACACTCCCACGCACTACAGTAGGAATACACCGTAGAATACCACCGTCGCCCCTCCACATGGTCGACGTCCTTTCACGCCATGTCCGTCAATGTACTGTATTTAGTGATACAATCCGACCGCCCTCTACTCACATATACCGGTATCTCACCGGTAGTTGAATCCCATGGACCATGGGCCATGGTTGAAGGAAGCAGGGGGTTGCCGCGTGGACTGGTGGGGTCGTCCGACAGTCTATTACTGTTTGGGATCCGTAGCAGCAGCAACCTCATGCGGCTCGTCACGCTCGTGGTCGCGGCCGCGTGTGCCGCGCTCACGGTCAGCGCTGTGGACCGCAGTAAGTTCCGTACCTGCGACCAGACGCAGTTCTGCAAAGCCCATCGCTTTGCAACGCCCCAGCAGTTTCGGGTTGCGCCCGAGAGCGTCGCGCGGGCCGGCGATACGGTCGTCTTCGACCTCGTGGACGCCGCAGCGCCGTCGTCGTCGTCGCCACAATTACTGCGTGGCTCGCTCCAATTTGTGCTGAGCGAAGCGGCGTCGGCACAGCCGGCGGTGCGGCTCCATGTCGAAGAGAAATGGGCGGATGCCGCCGACCCACGGAAGCGCTGGGAGAACCCGGACGTACTAGCGCCCGATGCGCTCGTGGCGCGTGCGCTCCGGCAAGTGACCGTATCCGAAAGCGGGCTTGCGCGTAGCGATGTCCCCGACGACGCCGTGCTGTTTGCACAGGCCGACGTTGTCGTTGCGTTGCGACTCGCGCCGTTTGGCGTCGACGTGTTTTTGAACAAGCAAAAGGTGATTTCGACCAACGGCGACAAGCAGTTCCATTTTGAAGCGCGTCGGGATCGTGCGAGCAGCTCGGTCTCCGATGCCTCGACGACCGCGACGGCCGACGACGCGGCCGTGGACGTTCATGAAGGCAAGACCATTGTGGACTATGGCGAAGACGGTCTCGCGATCTACGCTGACGGCTCGGTTCAGAAGAAGGCCGAGCCCGTTGTCGAGACCACGACCACGACCACGGACACGAAAGACGACGGATGGGAGGAATCGTTTGGTGGTCACACAGACAAGAAGAAGTTTGGCCCGAGCTCGGTCGGTCTCGACATTTCGTTCCACGGCCAGAACCGCGGGCTATACGGGATCCCAGAGCACGCGAGCGACTTCTTGCTCAAGAACACGGTCGAGACGTTGGCCGGTGGCGAGCCCACGGTACTGTCGGACCCGTACCGGCTGTACAACCTCGACGTCTTCGAGTACGAGCTGGACGTGCCCATGACGCTCTACGGCTCGATCCCCGTGCTCGTGGCACCTGATGCGACGTCGACGGTCGGTGTCTTCTGGCACAACCCATCGGAGACCTTTGTGGACATTGAGACCAAGGCTGATGCGACCAAGAAGAGCCACTGGCTGAGCGAGTCGGGCGTCGTGGATCTGTTTTTCCTCGTTGGACCGACGTCGAGCGACTTTTTCTCGCAGTACACGCTTCTCACGGGCCGCGCGCAGATGCCGCCGATGTTTGCGGTTGGCTACCACCAATGTCGCTGGAACTACAAGAACGAAGCGGACGTGGACCGCGTGGACGCTGCCTTTGACGAACACCTCATCCCATACGACGTGCTCTGGCTCGACATTGAGCACACAAACGGCAAGCGATACTTCACGTGGGACGAGCACGCGTTCCCGACGCCGCTCGAGATGGTGAACCGCGTCGCGCGCACGGGTCGGAAGATGGTGACCATTGTGGACCCGCACATCAAGGTGGACACTGGCTACTACGTGCACGACGAAGCGACCGAGAAGGGTATGTACATCAAGGACGACCAAGGCAAGGACTTTAATGGCTGGTGCTGGCCGGGTAACTCGGCCTATGTTGACTTCACGTCGGCCAAGGCGCGTCGCTGGTGGAGTGGACTGTTCCGTTACGAGCGATACGAGGGGAGCACGAAAGACCTGTACACGTGGAACGACATGAACGAACCGTCCGTGTTTAACGGCCCCGAGGTGTCGATGCCCAAGACGTGCGCGAACCTCGATGGCGTGGAGCACCGCGAGTGGCACAACATGTACGGCATGTACATGCAGCAAGCGACCATGGAGGGTCAGCTCGTGCGGCAGCTGCCGGCAGCACTCGACGCGTTGCAGGCGCTGACCGTGACACGCGACATGCAGCGTCCGTTCGTGCTCTCACGTGCGTTCTTTGCCGGCTCGCAGCGATTCGGAGCCGTGTGGACGGGCGACAACGAAGCCAAATGGGGCCACCTCAAGTATGCAACGAAGATGCTGCTCTCCATGTCGGTGGCTGGCCTCACGTTTGTAGGCGCGGACGTGGGTGGCTTTTTCGGCAACCCCGACACGGAGCTGCTCACGCGCTGGTACCAAGCCGCGGCCTATCAGCCGTTCTTCCGCGGCCACGCGCACCACGACTCGGCGCGCCGCGAACCGTGGGTGTTTGGTGAGCCGCACACATCGCGCATCCGCAACGCCATTCGCTGGCGCTACTCGCTGTTGCCGTACGTGTACACGCTGTTCCACACGTGCACGTCGGCGGGCCAGCCCGTCATGCGTCCGCTGTGGATGCACTTCCCGCAAAACCCCGAGAGCTTCACGAACGAAGACGAGTTCTTGTTCGGCCGCGACTTGCTGGTCAAGCCCATTGT
>JAADXQ010000682.1:0-10284 GCA_023337915.1 Pythium angustatum | reverse complement strand
CGGGACGTTTAACACCTTGACGTGGGTCATTTACACAGCGCTGTCGCGGCAGTGGATCATCTTTGGCCCGAACCTCTTCTGTTTCGTCATGGGCTGCGTCCAGATCGTACTCTACCTCATCTTCCACCCCAGTACGCACCCGTACGACGGACCGATCCCGGGCGTGACGACACCGGAAGAAGGCGTCGTCGTTGTGGAGCTGGGGCACCTGGTTCTGTCGCCCAAGACCCACACCAAGATGGCGGTCGCCTCGCGACCCGAGAGCCCCGCGTTTGTCGCGCTAGAGTCACCGCTGGAACCGTTGCGTGCGCATTCGCTACCGTCGAAGGAGGCAGCGTGAGCCGCAGTGGACGTACACTGTACCGGTAGTAAAATGGAATCGAACCACGGGGTGTCTATGTGATCAAACTCAATGAGCATTTGCTGTCGGCTCCTGTGGAGCGACCCACCTACAACCCGTGGAGTAGCGCACATTTCTATTGACGGGCGGCTCTCTCTCTCTCGTGAGCTCTCGCTTGGTGCTAATGCTCCTTTGCCATGTCAGCTCCATCGCGTGGCAGTATATCCATCATACTACCACTGGTATTAATATGGTAATTGCATCTCCTTAGCTCGTCCACTTTCATTCAAGTGCGCGGAGAATCTTGTTGCTTGCTGACGGTTGAGGATGTTGAGGATGGATACGGGATCGGATCTCACCCATGGAAGTCTCTACAACGTTATCATGCAGTAGATAGACTTGCAGCAACGCTCTCATAACGTTCGGATCATTTCCTCTGGCGCTGGCATCAACGTAAACGAGTTGCGCAGCCGATTACGGCTGTTCATATACTGGGACCTTTTCCTATGTAACGTTATGACCACTTGGTATTTCTGTCTCGACTAACAGTAAAATGTCGTGGTTGAAGTTGAAATAGTAGCGTTAGGCTACGACAGGGTACCGGTACTGGGTACTGGAGCAGAGGGTGCCAGCCGCGACGGTCCCGATCGCTGCGGCTCTCGAGTCGTTGCACTTGCAGATCTTCCGTGGGACAGATTGGGAAAAGACCACTAAGGCAAGTGCGCTCTAAAAAACAGATCTGGATCTCTGACCTTCAAAACTTCAATCGCTTCCCTTTCGGTTTCGCTGAATCCTAGACCGGGCCGTGATCCACGAGCCCCCGTGCCACTCGGCCCGTGCCGCTGCCGCTCAGCCACCAACGGTTTGCCATACCGAGCGATCCAATGCCACTGGGCACGCGGCTCGTGCCACCAGCGGCCGACAATACTCCATGGGTCATGCCAATGGCATGTGCCATGGCATGGCCATGTCATTGACAAGACTGCCAGTGCGGCTTTACAGACCCGATGGCAGTTGCCAATGGATACGGCCATCGTTAGTAGGATGGTGGAGAGTGGATATATCAACTAATTGTAGTGGATATGACATGCAATGACCAGCGAAATCGACATGACACACTGATATAACAATCCGTATCTACACAAAGCACGTCATCACACTTGGATGGCGTCGTCGTCGTCGCCGTCGTCGACCGCGGCCTTTCGCTTCGTCCCCTCCGTTACCCCACTCGTCCTGTGGCCATTCGCGTCCACCGCTCGGCCGTCGCGCGTGCTGTCCTGGCATTTTGAAACCCGCCTCTTCCCCCACGGACCATGGGCGTCGCGCTCGCGATCTACCGCGTGCTCGCGGCCTGTACGTCGACGCTCATGCTGCTGAGCCCGACCCCGATGATCTGGAATGTCTGGAAGACCAAGCGCACGGGCGTCGCGTCCATTGTGCCGCTGCTCTCGCTGCTGCTGAGTGCCCACAACGCGTACGTACGGTACAATTCTCACATCGTAGTCGCTTGAAACGCCTCGATCACTGACGCTGCGGTTGGTGATTTTCGTGTATCCAATCACACAGTGCGTTCTACGGCTACCTGACCGAGTATTACTTTCCCATCTTCTCGACCTTTATCGTCGGTGATGTGCTCTGCGTCATCTACATTACGGTCTTTTATATCTACACGCACGAGAAGCGCAAGGCCCACATAGCATTCTTGCTGTACGGTACAGCACTCGTGCTGCTCACGCTCTACGGCTTCCTCGGTGGCTATGGCTATACGGGCCAAACGCGGTACCAGGCTGGTAACGTCTTTGGCTACATGGCGATCCTCACGAACTTGATTCTCTACTCGTCGCCATTTGAAAAAGTCAAGCTCGTCCTGAAGCATCGCTCGGCCGTGTTCATTAACTTCCACATGGTCTGTGCCGGCACGTTCAACAACTTGACGTGGGTCATTTACACGGCACTGTCGCAACAGTGGATCATCTTTGCGCCGAACGTCTCTTGCTGCGTCATGGGCTGCGTCCAGATCGTCCTCTACCTCACGTTTCACCCGAGTACGCACCCGTACGACGGGCCGATTCCCGGCCTCGAGCCAAGCAGTGGCAAGGACAGAGTCGACGATGTCGAGATGGGGCCTCTCAAGACCCGCACGAAGACAGCAGTGGTCGCACGGCCCGAGAGCCCTCTGTTTGTCGCGCTCGAGTCGCCGCTCGAGCCGCTGCGTGCGTAGCCACTGTCGCCGTGGAAGGAAACCAAGTATCAATACTACCGCCATCAATCACTGGTAATCGGAGCGTATGGATCGTCGATTGCTGTTTTATAAGCGTTGATCCGTTCGGTTCGTCGGAAATACTACAGTGTTAATACTCTAAAGAAGGAAAGTGTTAATACTTCTACTACTATCCCCGTCTGCATCGGTCACACGATCCGACTGGCGCTGTAATGGGGCGATGCAAGTGCGACGAAGCTTGCGCCATCCGCGTCGTTTCCCTCGTCGTCGTCGTCCTGGATTGCAATCACACAGACGTCCGTCACGTCGTGCTCGTCCGTGTCCTCGTCCGTGTCCGCGGTCGATTTCGTACCCACGGCGTTTGGCTCCATCGCCTCCAGCGCTGGCAACGGATGCGTACTCGGGTGGAAGATCCAGTAGAGCGAGATCTGGAAACACCCCGACACGAGCGAGAACGCGTTCGGGGCAAACAAGATCCAGCGCTGCGTGAGCGAGCTGTAGACGACCCACATGAGGTTGTTGAGCGTGCCGGCGTAGATCATGTGGATGTTGAAGAAGACCGCCGAGCGGTGCTTGAGCACAGGGCCGACTTTCTCGAGCGGCGACGAGAACACAATGATACCGGTGACGATCGAAAAGTAGCCAATGATATCACCGACGTCGTGCCGCGTCTGGTGGGTCACACCCAAGCCACCGAGCAGTGCGTAGACCGAGAGACCGACGTAGGGGATACCGTAGAGCAAAAAGACGCGGTGGGCTTTGGGTTTTTCGTGCGAGAAGTAGTAGAAGACCGCCGTGTAGCCGATGCAGAGGACCTCGCCAAAGACGAACGTCGAGAAGACGGGGAAGTACTGTTCCGAGAGGTAGCCAAAGAGCATGCTGTAGACAGACAGAGACAAAACGATCGATCGTTCGTGAGACGGGTGTTCTTGTGGACCACGTATTATATACGATCGTTCAAGTAGAGACAACGTACAGGAGTTGGACGTTCATGACCATGGAGACGAGCGGGACGATCGACGCAAAGCCCGTGGTTTTCGTGCGGTAGGCCGTGAGGATCGAAGGCATCGGACTCGCGAGCATGATCAGCGACGAGCAGGTCGCAAGGACGCGGGAAATGGCGAGCAAGGCGACCATCGTATTAATACTACGACTACTGGCGCGACCGAGGACGAGCAGTGGAGACCGAGGCGAATTGGAGAATGGACTCGGGAGCACACGGCACGGCAGAACAGAACGGAACACGACGCGGGTACAGGTACAGGAACGTGGTCGTGGTGGACCCTTGGTCGTGGTGGTGCGACACGACCGAGGGCGAGGACCGGCTCAGCGTGCTCGATCGAGGATTGCGTTCGCTGTCGAGCTCGTGTCTCAGCAGAACACCATTGTGGGTACCGTACCGTACGCGGGCGGTACAGTATTGTTTACGGTCATCGCGCGAAATGGGTACACGACTGACACAAGCGGAGCAATATCATTGTGGTTGTATCCACGTAGTGGCACACAAGTCCGAATGCATGAGACGGGGTGGCACGCGGCGTGTCTCGGATCGTTTCGACTCGCACACGTTGTGTGGACCTTCCTTCTTTGGTCGTTCCTGATCGCCGCTGCTGCAATATGGATGGCAGTTGCGACGTCATCCTGTCGTCGAGAGCGGACTACAGTATTAATACCAAATGCTACTTCGAAGGAATTCGGAAGAGCCGCTCGTGAACCGCGTGTTGGAACCGGTCGCAGTAGTAATATGATGCTGTATCCGGTCCCCAGTAGTACTATACCCTGGCCGAAGAGAGCAGAGTGATCCCGACGTCCAAGGTTCCGGTGGATTCAGTTCTAGTCGACAGCGAGCGCCTCCTGATTCACTAAAATAATCTCCCTCGCTTCCGGACCATAGCAAACCTTCTCAAACGGCGACGTGTAGAGCAGCAAATTGGTGACGATGCTGAGGATACCAAAGACGTTGCCAGCGTCGTGGCGTGTCTGGCTTGTGAGACCGTAGCCGCCGAGGAAGCCGTAGAGCGTGAGCAGTGCAAGCGCTGTGCCGTAACAGAGGAACGCGATGTGGGCTTTGCGCTTCTCGTGGGGAAAGAGGTAGAAGACCGTAATGTGAATGACGCAGAGCACGTCACCGACGATGGACATGGATAAGATGGGAAACTAATACTCGGTCAGGTAGCCGTAGAACGCACGGTTGGAAAAGATCCACAGCTTCATGGTCAGCGGTCGAGCCGGTCGTATCGACTAATGTGCAATAGCAACGACGTACGCGTTGCGGGCACTCTGGAGCACGGTCAACAACTTGACGTGGGTCATTTACACGCCACTGTCGCGGCAGTGGATCATCTTTGGGCCGAACGTGTTTTGCTGCATCATGGGCTGCGTCCAGATCGCACTCTACCTCACGTTTCACCCCAGTACGCACCCGTACGACGGACCGATTCCCGGCGGGACGCCGACAGAAGAACGCATCGTGGACGTGGAGATGGGACCTGAACCTTTTGGATCGCTAGAGAAGACTCGAGCGAAAGCAGCAGACGCCTCGCAGCCCGAGAGCCCCGTGTTCGCCGCGCTCGAGCCGCTATTAATACCTACATATCCACAGTCGCCGTCCAAGGAATTCAAGTAGGTTACCAGCCTGGTCGACGGGATCTCGTCGTAGTCGAGCAGTCTACAGTCTGGCCATCGGTCCTCCACGGCTCGATGCAGAAGGTATCTCGTGAGTCCTCGCAGCGACCTGGTGTCGGTTCCACTTTGTCGCAGCATTAACACGAGATCGGATGAGCTCATCATGACGAGATGGGTGCATCCATATTTTCCGGTTCGTAATCCATGAGACGGGCGGGATCTTGCCCTGCAGTACAGTACAGTGATGTTGAAGGGTCCATCGCATCGGTTGGGGAACACTGGTCACGACAGGCTCGCCACAAGCGTAGGATGGACTCTCTCCGCGGCGCCGCCCCCAACACTCCCATCACTGGGACGAGGGGCGACTGTACCAATACCTCTATCACTCTGGCCCTGGATGCAGAACGTATCCCTCAGCTTCTGAATCCGCATGATGCCGTGTCCGCAATCCTGTAGCGCTACAGTATCTCACTGGGCTAGAGATCCCTGCAGACTTCCAAAGACATGTCACGTCGGCTTCCATGGCGCTCCTCACACTATGAGACACTTGCTGAGGTCGAGGCTTGCGATTAGATAATCTTCCACTGTCGCCAAAACGTGACTACACGACCTCCCAAAAACACATATCAAATGGACCGAGTGACTCACTTTCTGTCATACTTCAGTTTTATGGCCGACTGCTGGTGGTCTCAGCAGCGTCAGAAAACCTGAGCTCCGTTCCTCCGCACCGATCGGTCTCATTTCCCAATTCATCTCCAGTCGTCATGACGGTCGTCGTCGATCTCTTTCGCGTGCTCGCGGCCTGCACTTCGATGGTCATGATCCTCAGTCCCGTGCCGACGATCGCGCGCGCCTGTCGGACTAAGACCACGGGCTACGCGTCCATCGTCCCCATCGTCTCGATGCTCACGAACGTCCACGTCCTGTACGTAGTACTGTAGTACCAATCTCGGCGTGATCTTCATACGAATACTCACGGTGTGCCTTCCCATGGTACAGGATGATGTTCGGCTACCTCACGGAGCAGTACTTTCCCGTCTTTGCGACCTTTGTGACCGGTGACCTCATCTGCATTGTCTACGCCGTGCTGTTCTACCGGTACTCGCACGAAAAACCCAAAGCCCACCGCGTCTTTTTGCTCTACGGTATCCCCTACGTCGGTCTCTCGGTCTACGCATTGCTCGGGGGCTTTGGTGTGACCCACCAGACGCGCCACGACGTCGGCGATATCATTGGCTACTTTTCGATCGTCACGGGCATCATTGTGTTCTCGTCGCCGCTCGAGAAAGTCGGCCCTGTACTCCAGCACCGCTCGGCGGTCTTCTTCAACATCCACATGATCTACGCCGGCACGCTCAACAACCTCATGTGGGTCGTCTACAGCTCCCTCACGCAGCGCTGGATCTTGTTTGCCCCGAACGCGTTCTCGCTCGTGTCGGGGTGTTTCCAGATCTCGCTCTACTGGATCTTCCACCCAAGTACGCATCCGATGCCAGCGCTGCCGGGCTCGGACAGTGATAGCCAGACCAGCGACGCTACAGAACGAGGCGGAGCGGCGGCAACGATCGATCTAGAGGCCTCGTGTGCGTCACCGACGGAGCGAGACGGCGCACGGAACAAGAGCCAACGCGCCAGCAGCAGCGTGTGTTACGAGGCGCTCGCGTCGCCGCTCGAGCCACTGCAGTCGGTGAGGATAGAGCTCAAGTGAACACTCGAATCCACGAAATATATTTGAGCTAAAATTCACTACAAGCTGCACACATCTCACGAGAACGCTAGCCCTGCGGATGCAACAGGACGAAACGGATCGACGCGGCAGCCTCGTGCTGCGTGTGGTGCCACGGTCGCGTCGTTCTCATTCTCGGTCTCGTCGCCCTTGCCGAGTACGAACCGCTTGACCAGCAGTAATGTCATGCCTTGGCCGCCGCACCACGCGAGCTCGCGACAGCTCTTGATGGAGAGGGCGAGCTGCAGCACCGCGTTCACAAAGCGCTCGAGCTGCTGACAGAACGCAGGTGACGCGCTGGTAAAGACGAGCTGATGAAGTGCTGGCAGCGACGGCGCATGGGCGAGAGCAAGCAACGCGTGGGTGCAAAAGTCACAATGCACTTTCTGATAACGATGAGCTGCTCGGAGATGGTAGTAGAGCTCGTCCCGTAGATTCACAAAGTCGGCGAAGCGCCACTTGATCGTAGGAGAAGACGTCAATGACAAGGTCGTGCCCAGCACGCGAGAAGGGACACCGGTAGATGTGTCATGCGAGGCTGTTGGCTTCACTTCAACGACATAGAAGCGATGGCCGTTCTCTTTGAGGGTCGTTGGAATGCGGACAGTGGGGACGCGACTCAGCGCCACCAGTAGCCGCGTGCGCTGCGGCTGTGGCTGCGGGTGAAGCGCAAGCGGCGCGTCACTTGGACGCAGTGGTCGCAATAATACCGGCGGACGTGTCGCGTGCATATTTGGAGGTGAAGGCGAAGGCAGCGGAGACTTTCAGAAATGAACGGTCGGTCGAGGGGAAGGCACGCGAGTCCACACTTCAAAGAGCCGAAGGGCTCACACACGTGCCGTCCAAACGATGGACGAGTGCCAGGCGTGTGATTGGCTGGAGGGCCATGTTGAGACGGCATTGGCCTTGATGATGAGACGCAGAGGTGTGTTCCACTTCAACTCATATCCAATTCGAGAGGGAACGACGGTCTCACAAGTCCATTCGCTTTGAGAGGATGGGTGATATGGATGCGTGAGTCACACAGCCTCCATCACTGCCCGACAGTCAGTAGTGAGGCAGAGCGACCGGCCTTTCAGTCTCACATCCGACCCCACACACACCGGTACTGTACATCGACGTGAAGACACAAAGCCAAACACCATCGCGATGGTCGCTGCCCCGTCCGAGTCGTCGCCACAGCTGCAGTCCGAGCCGACGCCGACGGCACCACCGCCTGCGCTCGCGCGCCTCCACGAGACGCCCCTCACGCCAGTGCCCGCACCGCCGCCACCGCCACAGCACACGCGTTTGCTCACGACGCTCAGTCGTATTGCACACGTCAGCGTCCGCGACTGCGTCAAGGAAGACGGTCACCGTCTCTTTGTCGTCGACGCTGTCTCGGCCGTCGCGGTGGCCGTTGGCGGCCGTGCGCTGGACACGCATGCGGAGACCAAGCACCACTACTACGAGTTCACGAACCTGCGTCGTGACCTGTTCTACCACACGGAGTGGGGCCACCGCGACGACAAGCGGCCGTGTGCGTACTGCACGGGCGTCGCTGCTGCACTTGCGCAGGCGCCGACACCGCCGCGGCTGCTCAAGCAGCTTTTCCAAAACGAAGCGACCATGCGCACGGAGCTCGCAGCGTTTCTAAACGTGGCGCTGCAGCTCGCGCTCCAAGCCAAACACGGTGCGCCACCGTCAACGAGACGTTGGTGCGACGGCCGGGAGATGGTCCCGCTGCTCGTGAAGCAGTTTCTCTTGGGCAAAGACGACGACCGGGACGTCGACATGAGCGACGCTGGGTTGCTGAGCGACAGTCGTCGGGACGTGGTGTACTTTGCAAGCGCGTAAGTCTCCTGTGGCTCCTCGACTACTGACGATGCCTCGACAAAGTGTTGGGGGCCGAGGGGGCGGCGAGAGAGAAGAAAGGGAGGGCCGAGTCGTCCATTCAACAACTGCGTGCGGCAGCTGTCGTCGCGCCCCACCGACCCCGAAGTCTTTTGCCAAGACACCGTCAAGCGCCTCGTGGAGCGGAGTGCAGCGACGCGGCCACGCAGCCACGTCTCGACGAGTGGCGCGCATGAGTTCCGCTGGGATGCCACAGTAGATGCCGCTTGCTTCCGCGTGTGCCGCTGCTGAGAGTGGCTCGCGCCGAAAGTTCAACGAGAGTATTATTACTGGCACCGTATTACTCCCACACGTCATCGCACCTTTCGTGCGGCATGATCCAGTTTCACACTCACTATTCATCGGTGTTTACCCCTGTTATTAGTAATTGATGCCACCTAAGCCGACCAGGCCGTCGTGTAGGTCCATGCAGATCCAGCGTCACGGTTGCTGCTGCTACTGCTGCGTACACTCGCATCGCTCTCTCCGTCGTCCCCCAGCACAAACTGCTTCACGAGCAGTGGGATCATGGCGCGGCCTTCGCACCAGCGCGCCAGTGGAGCGTTCTTCACTTGACTCGCGAGCTGCAGCACGAGATTCAGAAACTCGTCGAGCTCGTGACGTAGCGTCTCGTTGCTTCGGAAGAGCGCGTGACGCAGCGTCGGGAGCGCAGGCGCGTGCGTGAGCACGTCGATGACGCTGACGCAGAACGCACACGGCTGCGTGTGCGAGCGGTGGCCGGCGTGGGCGTGGTAGTAGAGCTCGTGGCGCAAGTTGACGAATGCCGAGAAGCGACGCTTTACTTGCAGGTCACTGGGTCCGCTCGGGCGGGTTACAGTCGTGGTCGTAGGCAGGGGAGAGCTGCTGCTGCTTGTCACGACCGTCGGTTTCGCGAGCGTGCGCTTGACCAAGTGGACGTCGATCACAAAGAACCGGTGCCCGTCTTCCTTCACGACGTCGCTGACCGAGGCCGCCGCCACGCGGGCGAGTGCGTTCAACACACGCGCACGCTGCGTGTGGCTCTTGGGTGAGAGTTTGGTCTCGGTGCGAAGTGCACGGAGTGGACTCGACGCTGCAGCAGCAGTAGCAGTAGACGCCGGCGCGTCGATTGGCGTGAGCGGAGCGTCCATCGTTTCTTATGGGAAGTACAGTTGAGGTGGGTGAGCCTGAGACGATTGATCAATGGCGATCGATGCGAGCGTCGTTGGAGAGACCACGTCGCTTTCATAGCGTCCCCTACTCCTACGGTTGAGAAGGAGAGAGGTACTAGTACGAAGGCGTGGGCGGTCGCCCCCCACTGCAAGGGTGGATCCTGAGCCCGTGCGTCTCTGCTATTATACAATAGGTCTACTCGCCTCCTCCAGTCCTCGTCCCCTACAAGCTCGGGATGGGTTGTCGTCGGTCGGCCCAAACACTTGATTTTTTATCAGGCTCCTCGCTTAGCAGGATGCGACGTCGTGTTGCGTCCCATCTAGCGGCTGGAAGACACACACGCGACGG